>CAOGCB010781406.1:0-18060 GCA_948266635.1 Cnidoscolus chayamansa
TTTAGGTTGTTCTTGCTGCCAACCTTGGAAATCAAAGCAGAGACGGGATGCAGTACATGCATATCAAAACATGCATGCCTATTGAAGAACATGCAAGAAGTGTTTTCACACCTTATGCCTTCAATGTGTTTCAGCATGAAATAATTTTGTCCCTGCAGTATGGAACACAAGAAATGGCAGATGGATCTTACCTTTTGCGGCACTACAAAAAAATGGATGGGGAATGTCTCGTAATTTGGATACCGGAAGAGGAGCAAATTCATTGTTCATGCAAGGAATTTGACCAGTCTGGAATATTATGTCGGCACTCTCTTAGAGTACTTACCGTGAAGAACTACTTTCAGCTCCCAGAAAAATACTTACCTCTTCGTTGGCGAAGGGAGCATTCTTTCTTGCCTATGGATGATCCAAATGCTCAAAGCAACAGTGATGAGTGTGCTCAAGCCTTTCATTCTCTTGCAGCAACTCTATTGACAGAGTCATTGGTGTCCAAGGAACGTTTTACTTATGTCCATAGAGAACTTACAGGACTTCTTGATCATGTTCGAACTATGCCTACAACTGAAGACTTCTCATTTAATATGCGCAATAACAATATTAGTGAAACTTAGCAGCAAATGGAAGCTATTCTGGAGTTGGAACCCTGCTCTTCAAAAAGTTTCAGATACTTGGAACAAATAGTACATAGAAAGAAGGCATTTTGCTTTGAGAATTGGCTGACAAAGTAGGGGTGGTGAAATACAATTTTTTTGGTTTTTCTCCACAGACCATCCTAGAATTCATAACTGGATTTACTTTATTCATGTAGTTGCTGAATGCTTAAAGAGATATGGACAATCCTTTTTACTTGCTCATCTAAGATATAAGATGCATTGTTCAGATACATACCTTTTCAAGAATGGTGGGAAAAAGAATAGGATTGTGAAGATATGTTCTTCTGTTTGACTTGGAAAGAAATTATTCTAGTCTCAAATCATTCAATGTTCTGAATCAGTATAAAAACCATCAGGTTTGCTGTAAATTTCCCTTTTATTTTTGTGTCCATGCTCAAACAATTTCATCATTGCGCTTTATCATCCCCTCTTTTTTATGTTGTGCTGATAACGAGCTGCAAAAAGATTTTACTAATAATTTACAGTATGTTTAAAAAAACGATGTTGCTGGAACCTTACAAATAAATGACTGATCTTAGATTTTGGACCGAGCATTGAAGAAGTACTATGATTAGTGGCATTTTGTTAAAGACAAGTGTGATGATGGACATTTGAAGTGTGGTTTGCTTTTTTGTGTTCTTTATGGAAGCAACCTTGGAACGCATTGTCTTGCCCTATATAGATATATGCAATGGGAAATTTCATGAGTCTGTTAAGAGTAAAAGGACAGGGCCTTGTCATATTAAGCCTTAAGCCATGAAAAAGAATACAAGATTCTTTTCTTGTCAGGAAATTGTAGAAGCCTCGTTGGAGCAGAGTAATTGACATTTTGAAGTCATCTGGTCTCTATTTGATTAGGTCAAATCAAATTATGGAGTCATTTGATGTGGGTATGTCAAATACGAATAAATTCATGTCTGCCCCCTTTTTCTGAGTTTTCTATTTTATATTATTTTCATTTGACCTTGCAAAGAAACCTGAGGTATTGTTTGCTCAGTTTTATTGTCATTATGCTTCCCCAATTTTTATTCTTAATCTCATCTTCTTTAATTATATTTACTATATAATATATATAACATCACAAATGAGTGTAGTTTGTGCGCAGGTGTGAACAAGGAGACTTAACTGGATTTTAATATCACTTTGTTAGTCTTTTTTATTAGAAGACCCCAAGTCAAGAGGCCAATTGCTTGGTATATTCTTCCCACTTGCTTGCTTGTTGTTTATGGTTAAAGTATTTTTTTTTACGGTAGATTACCTAAATAAGTGATTTTAGTGTAAAATTTAATATTTTGGATAAGAAATACCCTTAAAGGATCGGAAAAATTAAATCTAGCTCGATTGATTTTTATTTTAAAATTACGTAATTAAAATATTTATTACGCAATCCAATTAGCCGAAATATACCATACATCAAACGACCAATACTTTGAAAAGCTAAGGATTGAGAAAAAAATGATCTGTAAATTTTCTGTAACTAACGAATCAAGCCTCGTCTTGTCGAGCTTCATATTTAATTTCTTCTTTCATCTTTCTTATAAAATCATCACATTTCTTGTTCAACTCTTCTGCACTCAACAATCCAACTTCTTCCTGTTCTTCTTCTTCTTCTTCTCCATCTATCGCATTATCAATCCTCTGTTGATCATAAGCTATGTCCACAGTTAAAGACTTGTGTTCCATTTCTTCGGCTTCTTTAACTTCCATGGCGACATTTTTATCCTCTGATAACGCAAGTGATTTCTGGCGGCTTTCTGCAATCATTTCTCTGCTCTCACCATAAACTTGATAAGTCTCATGAGGTTGAGAATTGGTTATGAGACCTGAATTCTTGACTATTAAAACCAGAATCCCATTGAAAAGAAGAAACATGTAGTTCTTGCCCATCATGCAGCCAAGTAAGTGCATTAACGAGAATATGAAAGAAAACAATGAAGAACATAGAAGCATCACCAAGAACAACAACACTGAGCCTACCAACTTAGGGACAAGCTGTGAATTGCTAATATTGGTTTGGTGATTTTGATGCTTCACAGAACCCATAAAGACCTTTTTGGAGGATAAGAACTAATGAGCTGTGAAATTGGTCTGCTATGGACTCAGGAGATGGTGGGTATTTATATATATAAAAAAAACACTTTCGAATGTTTAATGTATTGGCATAATTGCCCTTGCTCACCACATAAAGATGTCTACATCTTAGGGGTAGTTTCGAAAGTGAATAAGTCAGTCAACCACTCTGTCGTTTTGTCGTTTGATATTTGAATGTCACTTTCTAGTTCTTGTACTAGTCAACTAAGTCTCAGTCTTTTTAAAATATAATTATAATTTGAGTAAATTACAGTTAGCACCGTAAATAAATTAAACTGTTCGTGAGTTATTTAAAATTTATTCAATAAAAATTTAATTGGGTTCGATTTATTTTTTAAATGAATTAAATTCGAACTCAATTTTTATGTTCGTTTAGTAAATAAGTCAAATTTAAGCTTGTAAATATTCGAATCATTAAAACTGAAAATCTCATTTATTTATAAGTTTATAAGCTAACTCGTTAATATAGTTATTTTAACTAAAATTATTTAATATAAAATTTATTATTTTTAAATTAAAATTATTAGAATTATAAAATATATTATTTTTAAATTAAAAATTTTTTAAATTATTAAGTAAAATGTTTTTTAGAGATTTTTAAAATTTGATTTGATAAAAATTCGATTGTTAAGCAAACAAAACTTAAATTTGCTGATATTCGACTTAAGATTGAAATAATTTAAGCTCGAGTTTGAAAATAATTTTCTCTAATTTACCGGAGCTAAAGATTGAACCACTTTAGAAGTCTTAATTTCCGCATTGAATTTGGCTTATTTGATATTGATTTGATCAATTATGAATTAATTTATTTAATAAATTAATCAAAATAATATGAATTTTTATTAAATTAAATGTGAAATATCTTTTAAATAATTATTATTGAATAATATTAATTAAATAGTTAGAATAAACTTGCATGGATTTGATATGTTGCATTTGATTAACAGTTCAGTTAGATATGATCCTTATTAATCTTAATTATCCTTACCAACTTATTATTCATGTAATTTTTTTTAAAAAAAATTCAAATTAAATTTAAAAAATCCTGGACCTCATATAAAAAATCTGTTCAACAGTCTTTTTCAATAGCTCAAAAGGCTGCTCTGCAACTCCAAGAACAATCAATGTATTCAAGTATTTTTGTATTTTTCCAATTCTTTTTATAGACACTGTTCCTTAATCTCAAGCTTCAATACAATGGCTGCTCGTTGGATGCCTTCTGGTTCATCTTCTTCAACCAACTTCTCTCCCTCCTCGTCCTTCCATAATGAGGCAAGAGTACTCTTCACTAGATTTATTTCCATGCCAAGAAAATCTTGTCTCTCTAGTTGGGTTTCTCAGATTCATTCAGAAATGAATGCCAGAAAGCGTTTTCGCCTCAAATCCTCCAATGGGCATCCGCTAAATGCTGTCTCTTTGCAGGATGGTAAGTTCTTAGTCACTCAGCTTTAACTTTTTTTTAGTCCCCTTAGTTCTCCTATTTTAGTTTGAAGGATAATTTCAGAAATTTTGTGGTTTGATAGTAATGGAGACTCTGTGTTTTTGAATGGTTCGTTTGCTTGTTGGGTTGTTACTTATTAGTGAATGCTGGATTTGGAATTTGGAATACCGTAAGTTAATCTTAGGATTTCATGGCCAACAAGAACATAGGAACCTTAAATTGGCTTTGAATTAGAATACTTTCACTAGAATTTTATATCCCAACTTTGTTTTTTCAATCAACTGTCACCTGACTATGCCTTTCAACGTAGCCCACATTTGTTCTACATCAAATTTGTGATTTTTATTTTTGGCTCTGTTACTTGATATTAATCTTTAGGTGAGTTTTTGGAGTAGGTTTATCTGGAAATCGAGTAGCAAAAGAAAATATTGAATCACCTGGAAAAGAGAGGAAATCCATTCCCAAATCAGGAGCTGAGAAAGAAATGTCTACTCTCAGCATTACTGTTGTTGGAGCTTCAGGAGACCTTGCTAAGAAGAAGATTTTTCCTGCACTTTTTGCTCTTTTCTATGAAGATTGTCTACCTGAGGTTCTAAATCTGGCTACTCCATTGAGTTTCAGTTTAGTAAAAGTGTTCAATTCCACAAGTTGATAGCTGCTGACCTGTTTCTGTTTTCTCTCTGATGTTATCTACAAAGAATTTTACAGTATTTGGTTTCGCTAGAACTAAGTTAACTGATGAGGAGCTAAGGAATATGATTAGCCAGACATTGACTTGCAGAATTGACAAGAGGTGTTTGACATTTCTAATCCATTTTGCATTGGCACAACTTAATTATTTGAACTCTCTTTTCATTATAACTATTAACACATAAGAGGATGTACAGGGAAAATTGTGAAGACAAAATGGATCAGTTCTTGAAAAGATGTTTTTATCAGGCGGGTCAGTACAACTCTGAAGAACATTTTTTGGAGTTGGACAAAAAGTTGAAAGAGAAAGAGGTGATGTATTATGAAACTTGTTCAGTATTAGCTGTTTATTGTGTATTTTACAATACTTTTTGGGGTAAATGCAGCAACTATTTGTGGTCATCAATAGATATTAGCAGCAGATGTTAAAATTTACACTTTTTTACTCTAATGAACAAACAATTGGGACGATGAGGACGTCTGATGAACACATTTCTTTTCCCCTTTAATTATATTAATTGTTATGGTATACATTTATTCTTCTAGGTTGGTAACTTTATGTTAGTGTCTCAGTGATGCATACTTGAAATCCCATTGCTTTCAGATTTTGTTTCTTCAGTCCCATATAGCCAATTTTGCCAAGAGCAGCTCCAGCTGTTAGGAGACAGTATTTTGTTTTACTCTTTGCATTTTTCCAATTATTTAGAGATGGATAGCCAACTTCATTTCTAATGTACACAACTAGTAAACTTCTAGGATTGAGGAACTGGCTTCAGAAGAGTCAACTTATGTCCAATGCATATAACTAGTAGGACTTCAAACTTCTTTAGAGTATTATTTATCTTCAATTTCTTTTTAAAATAAATAATAAAAAAATGTGAAGGTTGGATAAATTCTTTTAATTTTTCAATAATATGGAAACATGATTCTCTAATATAATTTGCGATTGAGATCATCTCTAGATAAGGTAAACCGTAAACATCACTTTGTAAGTTAATTATATCTTAGATGATGATAATTAACACATGAGATTTTGTCACTTAGCCAATAACTAGTCACTTTAAGAAAATATAGAGCTAAGTTTTGGAAAAAAATCCCACTTTCTTTTTTCCATTTTGAATTAATGGATTTGTGCAAGTGATGTATTAACTATTAAGCGAGCATGGGATCCTAGCATACATTAGGGATAAAATGAGCAATTTTCGACTAAGATGGTTTGGTCAAGTCTAACATGAGGCATTGAATGCGTCAATGCAAACATGTGATAAGTTAGTGGTGGAAAGAGTGAGAACGGAAAGGGAATGACTTAAAACTACATTGAGGCAAGTAGTATCAAATATTCATCTTTTTAAATATTGATGCGGATTTGATCTCAAGAAGAGCTGAATGATAGAAAAATGATAAGTATAGTCAGACCCAAAAACTAGTTTGGGATTATGTTTTAGTTGTTGAAATTATGAAATAGCTTATATTTGTAAGAACACGAGAATCAAATCTATACTTCTGAATCCAAAAAGAAGTATTGCTGGCATTTTCTCAAATAGTCATGTGGTTGATGGAATTTGTTGGAAGCTAATGCAAACATGGTCTCAAATAGTCATGTGGCTGATGGAATCTGTTGGAATCTAATGCAAACATTGTTGAATTTGTCTTCATAATCTTATATTCTCAAATATGATTGTATCTTTGACAGATATTATCTTGATTAGTTTGTTTGTTGATGTAGTTTGTTTTTTGTGCTAAATAAACAGGACTTGTGCTTGAGTTGTATGTATCCCGTCAAAATAAAAGTTTTTAATTCAATATGCTTTATGTTTTTTTTCCATCAGAATTCTTTCCATTATTGCATTGTCAATTCTCTTACAAAATGTCATAGTCATGACTTTTTTTATTTATTTAGTAAAAATTTTCAAAGAAATTAATTATAAATGAATGATCTTTTTCAGGCTGGAAAATTGTCAAATAGGCTGTTTTACTTATCAGTCCCTCCAAACATATTTGTGGATGTTGCAAGATGTGCTAGTCGTAGTGCTTCTTCTGCAAATGGGTGGACAAGGGTGATTGTTGAGAAGCCATTTGGTCGTGACTCTGAATCATCTGGTGAACTTACCAGGTGTTTGAAGCAGTATCTCAATGAAGATCAAATATTCAGGTTCATTTCGCTTATTTTCCACTCATCTCCAAATGTACTTAATTTTCAGACGAGTCGGTTAATTTATGTTCAAAATTTATTAGGATCGATCATTACTTGGGCAAGGAGCTTGTTGAGAATCTTTCAGTGCTTCGTTTCTCAAATCTTGTTTTTGAGCCCTTATGGTCAAGGAACTACATCCGAAATGTACAACTGATATTTTCTGAGGATTTTGGTACAGAGGGTCGTGGAGGGTAAGTTATTTATGTTACATAGTTATATCATTATTAAATCAAAGATTGTTTTTAGAAGGATGAAATTCTAGAATCGTGTTTTTGGATTCATTTGATCAGATACTTTGACAACTATGGAATCATAAGAGACATAATGCAAAACCATCTGTTACAAATACTAGCACTTTTTGCAATGGAGACGCCTGTTAGCTTAGATGCTGAGGATATTAGGAATGAAAAGGTATTGTTAACTAAACATTCTCTTTCATGAAATTGTTATGAGTTGTTCTGAAGTATACTTACTTAACTAAGATGTCTGATTCAGGTGAAGGTTCTTAGATCAATGAAACCACTGCAACTTGAAGATGTAATTGTGGGCCAATATAAGGGCCATAGCAAGGGTGGTAAATCATATCCTGCTTATACAGATGATCCAACTGTGCCTAATGACAGTCTTACACCAACATTTGCAGCAGCAGCTCTTTTCATTAACAATGCCAGATGGGATGGAATTCCTTTTCTTATGAAAGCCGGCAAAGCTCTTCATACTAGGCGGTACGTAGAACTTATAAGTATGATCACCCATCTTGTCTCCATTCTTTCCAGCTAGATTAGGATATAAGTGAACTTATGACAAAAGATTTTCTGATGGAAATCCAGCGCGGAGATCAGAGTGCAGTTCAGACATGTTCCAGGTAACTTGTACAAGCGGAATTTCGGAACTGATTTAGATAAGGCCACGAATGAGCTTGTACTTCGTGTACAGCCAGATGAAGCTATATATTTGAAGATCAACAATAAAGTTCCTGGTCTTGGAATGCGATTAGATCGCAGCGAACTAAATTTGCTATACCGAGCAAGGTAAGATATATAATTTACTAGCAAATGACAATAATTATTGCTGTCAAACTCTTCATATGACCTCCTTGGGAATTCAATTCTGAAAACATACTCCAATTTAACCATTCCTGCGCTGCTGCCGTAGCTATAATGTAGATGCATATAGCCTTCCTTGGAACAGTAATCTCTATCCAAGATTCAGTGTTAAGTAGTTTTTCCTGATTCAGATAAAACTGTTGCTGCAAAAGTAGAAATATGGAGTAATGACACATAGAAGTTGCATTTACTATTGCAATGTTATTGTTCTTCATTGTTCATATTTTCAATGTAATTAACATGTACGGTTCGATATGAAGGTATCGGAAAGAAATACCGGATGCATATGAGAGGCTTCTTTTAGATGCAATAGAAGGAGAGCGGAGGTTGTTTATCAGAAGCGATGAGCTTGATGCTGCTTGGGCACTATTCACACCATTGTTAAAGGAACTTGAAGAAAAGAAGATTGTTCCAGAGCTTTACCCTTATGGCAGCAGAGGTCCTGTTGGAGCACATTATCTTGCTGCAAAACACAATGTTAGATGGGGAGATCTTGGCAGTGAGATGTATGAATAGTGAAGAAGAGTTCATAGGAGTTGGTGTATAGATGGTTGACAGCATTTTAAAGAATTGAATGATATAAATCAAGATCAAAGTGATCATCATTGTGAAAGATTGAATAATATGCAAATGAAAGATATTGTTGCAATAAATGATGGTTTAATTTCTGGCATTGTTTGATTTTATTGCTTTTCTTGCCAATCAATGAGAACAAGTACTTTGATCTCTTTTTTGCCTCCAATAATCCGACTGATTTAATCGGACTGATTTAATCGGTTTGATTTTAAATTAAATTGAATTGAACCGTAAAATATTCAAACTAAAAAATATAAATTGAATTTTAATGAAATGAGATTTATTTTTTTTGAATTTGATTTAAGTTTTTTTGCTCTTCCTTAACTACAAAAATAAAATTATATAAAATTAAAAATAAATTAAATTAAATTAATAAAAAAATTGAACTAATCGATTCATTTTAATTTTTCAATTTGAATAGAAAATACGGCCGGTTGATTGGTTTGGATTTTAAACTATAATAATAAGGGTCGCTGGATTACTCTGGTGTGTCCAACTAGTCACTCTCTTATGTTACAACCGATTGAAAGATTAATGATGAAATTATATTGCCATTTGATGAAATAAAAGAAGTAATATTTGCTATAAATATTATTATTCTAAATGTGTTATTGTGAATGATGTTTTATGTAAATTGACTTAACGTGTTATTTTTATCGTTATATATACTTACATAGCTCTTGAAAAGATATTTATCTATACATTATTAACCATAGATATATTTATCTTGTGTAAATTTTAATGTGAATTACTCGACTGACTTATCTGGAAAGCATTCAAATCAGGTATCGCACAATTCTAACTGAATTGATAATCCGAAAATGTTATTTTGAGCTCAAATACAAAGTTCAATGCTTTAATTGTTCAAAAAGATTAAATTTGACTTACTTATAATTTAATAAAATAATATTTACTATATCAACTTTATATGGATTTTGAAATATTTCATAGTTAATATATACATCATTTACTTTTAGAATTTAATATATTAATTTTAATTTTACCAAAATAAATATTTTTAATCAAAATATTATTTCAATTTGATAAATTAATATATATATAAAACTTTTCCAATATTGTAATTATAAACTTGTAAAAATAGCCATCCAAAAACATCATTAACTATCCTTTAAAAAATAGTTTGATAGTCATTAAAGCTCATTAAAAAAATTAATTCTAAAATTCATTTAAATAATTTTATAAAAATAAATTATGGTAATACAAATTATTGATTAATAAATAAAATAATTTTTATAAAACTTATAAAATAAAAGTAAAAAATTTATAATTTAAAATTATATTAAATTATGATTTTTTTACATTAAATTAAAATATTATAAATATTTTTTTTTTATTTTTTAAGTGATTTTTATTTGTCTTATAATTTATTTTTATTTATTGATTGATGATATTAATTAATATTATTTAATATTAAAATTAAACTTATTTTTTTAATTAAAATTTAAGATATTTTATATTATAATTTATAATTTAAGGATGACAGTGTTACGTTGCTATAAATCGGTGAAATTTACCCTAAAATTATTATTTTATTACTATTAAGTGGATAATTTACATCTGTTATAATGCTGTTTAAACCCTAAAAGATAGTAGATAAACTCCATGAATGTTTTGGATGAATGATAATTTCATGACAGAATTTGCAACATGTTCTTAGCGAGAGGGCTTTTGGAGTCTGCTTTCCTCTTTTCTAGCTTGCTTTTCTTGTTTATGGGTTTGTTGTCGATGCCTTTCCTTGCATGTAAACTAAAAGATTGCTCAGTGTCTCCTCCTGAGTTCCTCATGCATAAAGTTTCATGGTGCGGCAACTCCTGTGGACATTACCGATTTTATGCTTCTATAAGCATCTAGTCTCCAAATGGTCATCGGAGTAGAGGAGCTCTATATCGCACCCCCCAGATCTCTCTTAGCTGACTATAAAGTCTCTATGCCAGTGGTTGATGACTCTTTAGTTTAAGCTCTATTGCACCACCCAGCTCTTTCTTGCTCTCGGACTTAACCGACAATAAAGTCTCTGTTTCAGTGGTTAGATGACAACTTTGGCTATACGAAACTGTTTGCCTGCTTCTTGTGCTCTCTACCTCTATATTTGAGACTGTCTCCCCTAGATAACAGCTTGCTAGGGTTTTTGGGTTTTGGGCCCTCGGCTTTTAGAGTTACATGTATTGTTTGGGCTTGTATTGATTTCGTTATCGAGCCTTTTCTTGGTTCAGGCCAGACCTGCAATAAATTCCTTCTCTCTCTGAACAAAAAAAAAATTCCAGGACAGAAGATGTCTGAATCAACTCTTCAGAACAAATGTTTGGATAAAGGAGAATATCATACAAAGGGCTTACATAGCTTCCCTGGTAAAGCCCATTGCGGTTACAATTTAAGAACTATGTACAATTCTTGAAAATGCAATGTCAAGAGAAATAGCTGTAGATCATCCTGAAAGAGCAAAAACAAGAGATCAAGATAAAAGAAGCAAGCGGGTGTTTAGTTTTCGCATGAAATAAAAGAGAGAAGGTGGTGAGCTATCGTAGATAATGACTCGTGACAGACACTGCATGCTCTAAGCTATCAGAATCGTAATTAGTTGATAATGAAAAGTTGGAATCCATTTCTGATGTCTGATGCATCCTAATCATGGTATACATAGAAAAATTACCCCCATAAGATTTCAAAAATGAAAAAGAAAAGGAATTGTCATCGTAAGGTGAGCCATTGATATCCTTGTGAAAAGGGTTCAATATTCAGAGATATATGAACTGAAAGCCCTATAGCTGTAGCTAGTGGAGTAGTTGGTAGGACCAGACCAGGTCTCTGGCAGATTTTAGGAAACGAGACTAGCCTGATAGTACTCCACCCTATAAAGAGTAGATTTTGGATACGTTGTACTTTGCTTCCAAAGGGTTTTGCTGTGTTTGCTTTGCATTAAAAGCAACCAAACCCATCGACAATTTATATTTATATCAGTTTTAATTAATTAAGAATGTGTATATAATATTATTTGTATATTCCATCGAGGAATTTGGTATTAAGACATAAGCATGCCACCTTCCTTTACAGTAAAAAAGAGCCTGCTTTGCCTGCACACCACCACCCTCTTCATAAAGAAGCTCAGGTTGAGTTCTACACTCCTTAATTTGCTTGTTTCACCTTCACAAATTCCAGTAAATCCCATTATTTGAACCTCATCCATGATTAAAGCTTACCAAATAAGATGCACTCCTTAATTTGCTTTCTTTCTTTCTTTTTTCAACTGCTTATTTATGTTGCCTCCTCTTACCTCAATTCTCTCGACCCTCTTCATATTCATGCAGGATTATTAGGTTTCATCACGACTCTTTCTTCGTTTTTTTTTTCTGTTAAGGAAGATTATATTATTATTATTATTATTGTTGTTGTTGATGTTGTCAGAGAAAGACACGACAGAGAATGAATACACCTTAATACAAAAATCATGCAATTTTATGAAGACGTGCTATTTTTTGTATTCTATATTCACATGATGTTGGGATCCTCGAGAATACAAGCACATCTAGTTGAAAACCAAGATGAAAAGGGTGTTCTTTATCAAATCACAAATCCTTTCTTTTTGACAGTTGATAAAATACTGGGACAGAGAAGGAACACCCCAGCATAATTTGTGAAGACTCTCCAAATCATCTCTTTTAATTTGTTCTTGCAATCCTATTTCTTTACTAGGCATGTCTTGAATGAAATCTGAACCAGATGATATGACATGCATAAGACTGTTGTTTCTAGGAAAGCTTGCAGAGTTGCAGTGAACGGAAGGTTCAGGTGTGACTAGCAAATGAGGTCCCCTACCAAAGAAGAAGAGAGAACGAGGTCATCACCATGGGGAGGATACGGAAGAATCGTGTACTGTAGCTACAAAATTTACACTACAAAAAAGAACTAAGTTAAGCCAAATCGTCCGATTAATTACCATATATAATAAAAATTAGGAAAGAAAAAAAAAGGTAGTCGATGAAAGTTATTTATTCTCTTTTAGAATCAAGTACAAGATGAAAGCTGGTCCAAAGAAATGTACGTGTAAAAAAGCACCTGAAAACACCATGACTAAATGAAATGTCCGTAAGTCTGTTCTATGAACCTGAAGAAACTGAGGTTTTTCCCCGCCGTCTTTGCAGGGCAGTGGACACCTTCCACCCCCCAACCACCACTCAATAAAAAATAAATTCATTTACATGCGTATATACACACACGCACTTCTAGTGTCTACTCATAAAAAGAATAATAAAAAATTAATATTCCAGCCTATTATAAATACATATATCAAATAAAATATGTATATATATAAACACCCTCCTTTGGGACCCTCACTATGCGTCTTTATCTACAACTTTTTGTCCTTGTTTCCTTGCAGATATATCATCTTCCTTTCTTCTTCGACAGCCTCTTTCACTTGGTTATATATTTGTTAAATTTGTTGATTAATGTCTTCTTCTTCGTCTGACAATGGTGGGAATGGAAATGGTACCGGAGGAGTAGGAGGGGAACACGAAGGGCCACCGAGGACTCGTCTACGTGCCATTAACGAGGTGTGGCCTGAGCCTTTTCTAGAGGCTCTTGCTGCCCAGGTCGCCATTGATGCTTCTAGGATTTTTGGCCGCCTCGCCGCAGCTCAAGCTCTTGCCAATGTGTTTCAGGTGTGTTGATAATCTTGATCTTGATACACATGGATTGATTCACTATCTGTGTCTATATATGAATAAGAATTAGACAACTTTATGGTTAGTTGAGGATTCTTGATTGAGATTTTCTTTGTGTTATTGGGTTTTGATTTCTTTAGATAATCTTGGTAATCAGTTAGACTGCAGAGAGAGTATACTGGCAATAGAATAGAATCATTTACATTATTACCAACGTCAGCAACATATTGTTCCAAGAATGGACAAAAATCTTGGTCTAGTCAAAGTGCTGCCTGGGACCTCTTCAGGATGCTATAATTTCATAAACTCCAATTTTCATATTATGATTTGAGATTCTTTTTTTTTTTCAATTCAATATTTATATATACACACACACACAAGCTAGGAAACTGAGGAAATGCTGACATTGTAATGGGCTTGGATTTATATGCCCAGGAGAAACTGAGCCTTTAGAAACAACTGTTTTTATTGGTCCATTTCTAACTAATTTATGGTCTCTTTCAGATTCTGTAATTTAATTTTTTTTCAAATTTACTTCCTTCTGCCATTACAGATGGTATTATAGATGGTCTATTTTTGTGTCCCCTTTTCATATCTTGAGGAAAAAGGGCTTTTTTGGGCTTGCCTTCTCTTTCCCTTTCTTGGCATGATCCTTTTTAAGCTCTAGAATCCCTTGCCTTTTTGACTGAACTTTCTTATCTCCCTTGAAAATCTACCCAAGATACTTTTCTAAACTAAAATATGGATAAGACATTTTTAAGCTTACTTTATCTCTGCTTTCTTGGGAGCTGATTTCATATAAATGAGCTTGATTTAAGCAAAGGATCTTGCTATTAGCTAATAAGCAACTTCCCTTCCTTTTGTTATTTCATATAAACTATAATCTTTCTGATTCTTCAAGATGATCATAAATACATATTTTTATAGGTAAGTAAGATAACTGTCGCTGACAAGAACGTTACAAAAATGAGTTATCTAGAAAAATAATAACGTGGTATTATTATTAAAGTAGTCATTATAGGCTTCTAAATGGATCTCGCAAGTTGAATGTTATAGTGGCATCAGTCAAACGCCAGCATGTGCAATGCTAAAGAGCACATGGAGCCCAACGCTGGTTTTATAAACTGATCTCTCCTTGTCAATTCAGAGATATGTTCATCTCGCTGCTGCTTAAGCCCAGAGTCAGTTGGTGACTTCTCTTTTGTTTTTTTTTTTACTTTTCTTTCATGAGTATCGAGGTTCTTTCTCCTTATTATACTATATGTATAATGTCCTAAACCTTTGATTCATGAGATTTTTATAATTGAATTAGGTTTGTTTTTTTGCTTTAGCAGAAAGGTAGGTCTATAAACTTAGATGGGCATGTACATATATATAAGTAGGTATGTGTGTGAAGTAGAAGTTAGGAAGAGAGTCAAAGAAATAGCAGAAAAGGTAAGCAAGCGAGGGGAGATACAGATTCGCTTCTTTTAACGAGACAGGTCTTTGGCTAACCCTTTCTTGGAAATGAAAGAGAGAGAAATATTGTGGGAAAGCACGCTTGAAGTTGTAATCCTATGTTTTATACATTTCTGTATAAGCTTTACAGGCGTGTATATATATATATATATATATATGAATGTATTAGTTGGACCACAGCTAATGGATTTTGTCCTTTTCTGTTCTTTCTCATACCTTTTCAACGAATCCAAAATTTTCCATTTGCTGCGTCCTTCTCTTGCGTACTTGACCCAATAGCTTATTATTTTCTTTTTCAATTTTTATTTTATGTTTGTCTCTTCTTGCTTGTTGTTTAATCTTTGTGTCTCATGGAAAGATTATGTATAGATGTCGCATTGTACTTGGTGTACTTATACTGAGGCATGAATTGAATAATAACAAAATCTTGCAATGACTATATAACAATAAAGAGAGTGATGTCACAGTCTCTCCCTGATAGTAGGATTTAGGATGTGTTAATGAGGCTCTTGTACCACTACATGTCTCTGTCTTTGCTATAAGACAAGTCTATTCTCTATTGAAAGAACACACTACCCATCTTTCCTTTATTTAGAGTTCTGACTGCTTCTGCCTTCTGACATCTGAACCAAATGTCTCTTTCTCATCTCTCTCTCACGTCTACAACTACTCTCTTTCTCTCTCTCTCTCTCTCTGTCTTGCCTGTTCCTGCTTCTGCTCTGGCGCCAGCTTCAAGTCCTCTCACAATTATCATTAAAGCTAAATGGGCTTGTCATATGGAATGCTGATGGAGTTGAGCTTCTTTCCCATTTAGCATGGCGATGCCACCTCCTCTTTTGTTATGCTGAACGAATATATGCCAAAAATCGAAGCTTATTTCACGTTCTTTGCTGCTCAGTTTTCTGATTTATTGATTCTATGGCTTCTCTAGTCATTTTGAATATTTCTCTGATAAGCTGAACGTGCATACTTATAAAACAAAACTTGGTTTTCTTTCTCGTAACATTATAACCTAAATTGAATGTTGAATTGAAGTTCTATTGCATAAAAACTTAAACGAATAAAAAGATTTGTTCAAACACTAGGAAATTCTTGGAGGCCATGAAGACATGTACTTTGTTTTTACGAGGGTTCCTGCTTACGTGCATGTTCCATGCATGGCCGTCATTAATGTCTACGTGGTGTTTTCTTTGCTTCCAGGTATGTTCCACGTGGAGAGCCGTCTCGCGCTCCGATCTCCTTTGGCACCGTCTCTCTCGCAGTATCTGGGCCCGGACTCACCTCTTCCATGATACGTGGCATGAGGAGTACATTTACCGCCATCGGACCGCTAGGAACTTCCGTACCGGTACATCGTCCCATTTTACTCTTCATTTTGATCCTGCTGACGTCGAGGACCCCAACGATCCCGACGCTCTCATGTGCCGCTGCCTTGCTCTTTCTGATAACTACCTAGCCTGTGGCTTCGCGGACGGTGCCGTGCGCCTGTTCGACCTCAACACGCGTGTTCACGCTCGCACCTTCCTTCCCCAGCACCGTGATCGCCTGGGTCGCTTCTCCCGCGCAGTCTCAGGCATCATCATTAACGGGGCGCACTTAGTTTTTGCCACATTAGATGGAGACATCCACGTGGCAATTACAAACAGCAACGCAGCCCCACGTAGGGTCCACTTTGGTGACGTGGTGACTGACGGAGCACTAGTAGGCTTCACGGGTCGTGGACAATGGTGGGTAGGCCTTCATGCTGGAGTTCCTGGCCGGGCCTTCCACGTATGGGATGGAAACACCGAACAACTCACCTACGTTGGCGGGTTGCTGACGGATCCGGACTCAGTCAGGGGTTGGCACACATTAACCGAGTTGACCGATTTAGTAGGGCGAGTAAGCGTTACCAACCATGCGTCGGCGGTGGCATGCACGAGTATGAGGCTGATGGTTTTTGATCTGAGGAACCCAGAAGTAATTTTGCACGAGGAGCCCAGGAGAGGAATCATAGTGGGTTGTTTCGATGTGTGGAACGACGCTTTTCTGGTGGTGGATAATAGAGGCCTAGGCATAGTGCGGCGGGCGAGCACAATACACGAGGTGTGCAGGTTCAACGTGAGGCCACATAGGGGTGCAATGGGGTGCATTAACGGAGGGTACGCGCTAATATGCGCAGGGGGAGTAATAAGGGTATGGGAAATAGAGCAGCATGAAGGAGAAGAGGTACGGGAGTTACGAGAGCATATGTACAACTTGAGAGAGAGAGTAGGAGAGCTCAACGCCCTAGTGGCAGACGAGAGACACGTGGCAGCATCATCAAGAGATGGGTCTATACACGTATGGGATTTTGGGGCACAGTGATAGGCTTAGGACATGTAGAGGGGGTGGTGACAGACTAGTAATAATAGCTGAGTTTGGGAAAGAGGATGTGTGATACGCTGTATCTCTGTGACAGTTTCTTGTATGTCTGTGTTTGTGTTTATGTTCAGAGATGGTGGATTTGTAGGGTTAATGGAATTCGAGGTGTTCCTTTCTTATTGCTACTTTTTAATTAATTTGTAATTGAGACATTTATTATTAGGAATGGAATTGATGCTAAGTTTACCCATTTGCTTCAATCTTTGCCTCTTTTTTGCCACTGTTGATTTTGAGCTCCTATCTTATCTTGCTAACATTTCGTTTGTTTGATGTGTGTAAATAGTTCCCATTCAGGACCATTTTTCGAGAAAGATGATTGGGTTAGTTTGGCAGTAAGATGGATTGTTTGTCTTAATGTCTCAGTTACAAAATAATGAACCATTTATTGCAAATTCAGGAAGAGTACTTAGTTTCAAAATCTGACTTGTGGTACGTTGTCCTATTTCCTTGTTCTCAATTAATGTCTTCCATACACGTTTCCAAAGATCATGGGCTTCACAAACATACTTTAAGTACATCGAAATCGATTGACATTTCCTTTATTGGATTAGAGAGAGAGAAGGTGTCCACGAGCCCGCACGGGCTTAGCTCAGTGATAAGTAAGTGACAGAGTTGGTACAAGGTTCAAGGTTCGATCCTCGGCAGCCGCAGTGTGGGAGTTTTACTTATGTGGGTGGGCTCCTTGTGGGCACCGAATTAAAGGCCTCCCACTTGACTATCGCTGGGTCACCGTGATTTACCCTTCCATAATCCTATCGGGCCGGAG
>CAOGCB010781655.1:0-32834 GCA_948266635.1 Cnidoscolus chayamansa
AAGCAACAAGACAAATGCAAAAATGCAATGCAAAAAGCTGTAAAGAATCGCCAGGAGCGAGGAGGGAGAGTGAATGGCTGAAAGATCTAGCCGGTGTACTGAAAACCAAGCTGGAAACTGCCTTTTATAGGCAAAAATAAGTGTTGGTGCGGTTATGACCGCGGTGCGCTGCGATCATGGCCGCAGCATGGGCCCTGCGGTCATGACCACGGCTTCACCTGCGGCGGGCCGCTGTTGCGGCTGCGGTTCGTGACTGCGGTGGTGGCTGCGGCTGTGACCGCGGTGCACCGGGGTCATGGCCGCGGTGAAGACCACGCCGCGACCGCAGTGACCTGCGGTTGCGGTTGCCAGAATGCTGTCTTTTTGCTCGATTTTCATTCCAAGGCTTTTTTATGAGTTCCATATCTCCGAAAATTATTCCGAAGATACGTTTGGGTTCCTCACGACATTATGGCGAGAGCGGTCCGAATCGCCGGCGGGAAGGTAGTTACCATATTGATATATTTCTGGAATGACTTTATGTCGGATGCCGAGCGAGCTGGGTTGTTTTACAGTCCGTGAAAATGGGCTTTCTGAACCTCAAAATTCGAGTATTCACATTACCTTAGATTATATTTCCTTATATATATATGACTCGTTGGGCTTTCGAAACACTATAGTAACACTCATGTAAGTTAAATGACTTTAAATTATAAATTCGTTCCAAATAAATTTATTATATGTGAAAATCACAAGAGGCATCTATCCATGCTTCATTATTCCTATAGTGCTAGAAGGTCCAATTCCGGTTTGACTGTACCCTTCCATAACTAGCTACTATGCAATACGTCATTCAATCTAGATTCAATGTAACATTCCATGTTTAGATTTAATGATTGCAAAAAATCTAGGATGATTAGAATCAATATTCGAATTTATTCCCACTACTCATGTTAGGACAACACTCTGACCAGAGATTTCTTTTCGAGTTTTCAATATAACATGATCCATATTTTATTTATGACTAATGAATCCTTTATTGACCACTTAGTTTCCTTCAAATATTATCACTATACATCCACTGTGGAAACTCATCCGAAACCAATTGTGAATCCCTTTAACCAGTCACCGTCTAAGTCTCGTATAAGTCTCTCGCTGGCAGTAAGACCAGTACTTAGGTTCTTAGCTCCATCCACATTTATTTTGTAGCTTCTTAGTTTTGGTCTTTGCCATCGATTATTGCTTACGGTACCTTGAAGTTTTGAAGTGCCTTCAAGCATGTTTCTCTAGGTGCTTGCTAGCTTAGCAACATAAGAAGTGATCTTGTGGATCCAGCTCTCTAGATTACCCGAACCATGCTAAAATATATTGTTGTTCAATTACACCATGCTCCAGCAGGCCAATCCAAAGAGGAGATTCCAATCTACTTTTTATCTTGTTTTGCACTTTTTGGACAAGTTACTACATAGCCACTCTAACTCGTTGGCAGAAGAGGATAAGAAAATATTGTGTTTGTTTGCTGGGTATCACCCTTTTCCAAATTTCCTTGGTTGCGGGGAAATCTCTGAGGGTGTTGAGAACATCTTCTCTGTCTGCATTACAAATCCCACAGGCTGAGGTGGGGCTAAGATGGCATCTCTAGCATTCATTGTTCGTTAATAGTCTATTATGCATTGCCAGCCATAAGAATAGGCACATGCGTTAAGGTCCAAGCCAGCTCTAGATAAGTTTCCAATTTCCCTTATTACCTCTACTCTCCAAACCTGCCAACAAATAATAGGCGGATTTAACAATGAAATCACCTGAACTTGATGGAATCCATATTACATTATCTTTCTCATTTTAGTTTTAGCATATAAGTTGATTTTGTTGAAAGTGATTCAAAATAGATAATGGGTCAAAGTAGTTCCTATAATAATGGTTAGCTTAATATTTCTATTATTGATACTGTTAGAGGTAAGCAGCAAATGTGGACTTTTTAGCAGATTTTTAGTGATTTTATTTCTGTTAAGTAGTAACTTTATCCAGCCTATAAAAGGCTATGATTTCTTTTGTTTGTGATGTGAAATAAAGAGCAAATTTCTCACAAACTTTTATCCCTTTTTTATTTTTCTTTTATTTCTGCCAACAGATTTAATAGCCTAACATTCCTAAAACTTAGTCCACCCATCTCCTTTGGCAGAATAATTTTACTCTAAGATATCAGGTGGAGTTTCTTTTTGTCTCCATTACTACCCCAAATAAAACTCATCCACATTTGATCAATTTCATCACAAATAGTAGTTGGCAATAGAAATATTTGCCTTGTGTAATTCGGAATGAAGGTTAACACCGATTGAGCAAGGGTGACTCATCCTGCAAGAGACACTTGTTTCACCTCCCAGCTTAAGAGTTTTCTCCTCATATTGTCTAAAATGCGTTGATATGTACTCCTGTTAACTCTATTATGCAATAAGGGCACGCCAAGGTACATGCCAAGATCTTCCGTATCAACAACCCCGAGGCTATTATTGAGCCTTTTCTAGTTGAAGAGTTCACATTTTTGGAGAATAATATTTTTGTTTTGTTTCTGTTTCTATTTATCTTTTATCCCAAACTTTGGCAAAATGTCTCTAGGACATCATTAATAGTTTAAACTTACTGCTTAAAAGCTTCTACAAATAAAATCAGATCATCTACGAAGAAAAGATGAGTTAGTAAGGGCTATTTTTATTAATGACAATCATTTTTCAAACCTTGCGAGCAACCACTGTACTGATTCCATGGGCCAACCTTTCCATGCACAGGATAAAGAGGTAAGGTGAAATCGGGTCACCTTGCCTCAAACCTCTAGTGGGTCTGAATTGTTCTATTAGGACACCATTCCATATGACCTACATAGTAGAAGATGTTACACAATTCAAAATAATATTTGAAAACACTTGGGGAAATCCTGCATCCTTAAGTGTCTCCCTTAGATAATCCCAACTAACTCTATCGTATATTTTTTCCAGATCGAATTTTATAGCTAACAACCCTTACTTCCCTATTTTGGCATGCATGGAGTGGATAACCTCTTGAGCTATAATGATGTTTTCAGTAATATTTCTATCTAGTATAAAGCTTTTCTAGTGCAGACCAATACTCTCTAGTAGTACAGATTTCAACCTGTTTGCAAGCACTTTAGTAACAACTTTGTAAGCTACACTACAAAGGGAGATCGGCCTGAAATCTGTAATAGTAATAGGGTGGGGGATTTTTGAGATTAGAGTTATGAGGGTGGCATTTATGTCATTATCCATATTCTCCCCGCATATAATCCTGTGAATTGTCCCATATCAATTCTTACTGACAAGTAACAATTGTTTCTGGAAAAAACCAGCATGAAAGCCATTGGGAGGGGTTTTCCATGGCTTCATTGAAAATAGAGTGTCTTTGAATTCGCTAAGGCATACCTATGAATTTAAGTTAGTTAACAATGACTGAGCTAGTGAAGGGAACATACCTTTGACCTTGTAGGTTTGTCGATCCTTGTGTTTGGCAGTGTATAATTTCTTGAAAAAATTACAAGTCATATCTTTGAGTTGATCATGGTCATCCACCCAGATCCCCTCATCATTTTTTTTAGCAATTCAATTCAATTTCTTTACCTTCTGGATAGAGTTCTAGCATGAAAAAATGTTGTATTTTTGTCTCTAAGTTTGATCTAATTAGTTTAAGCTTTCTGGCACCATATTATTTCTTCTTGACTTAAAAACAACTCTAGATCCTCTTAGAGCTCTTGCTCAATCATGTGAAGATGGGTGTTAGTTCTCTTTTCCAGTTTCCTCTGAATATGCTCAAGTCTGCTTAAGATGACCTTTTTCTGTGTTAGGATATTGCCAAATATATTTTTATTCCAAGGCTTAAGATAGAGTGAGACCCTGTCACTATTGTTCATAATGTTTATGTCATTATTCCAAACGGTTTCTACTACCTTTTTGAAAGAGTTATGGGTGAACTAGGTAGCTTGAAATCTAAAAGGTCTTGCAAAAGTTGTAGGGACATCACTGTTGTATTTGATTAGTAAGGGTCAATGGTCCGATTATGTTCGAGGGATGTGCAACACTCCACTCTCAAGGAACTTTGCTTTTCATTATGAGTTTTTAAAGGCTCTGTCGAGACATTCTAAAAGATTTTTATTATGAATAATGTCAACCTTTAGTTGATCATTCCATAGAAGCCAAATACCACTTGAGTGTCCTATGGCTTTAACCTTATGAGAGTGTTCATATTTTAATTTTTTTTAACTACTTTATCAGCCTTAATACCACTTGTGTGGGTTTCTAGTAGAACCAACATTTCCTATTTGTAAAGTTCAATAAGAAGTAGCATAGTTCTGATAAATTTTGGGATGCCCGTCCCTTGAAAATTTTATATTGGAATAGATTATACTAAGATTGAGTGGAGAATTGTATACGTACCGTAATCCCTTAAGTAAGGGTCATGGAATTCTTCCTCCTTAAATATACTCAATGTGTCCTTATCGTCCACTTCCATGGAGCTGATCCCCATCAATTCTTTTAAGAATTCATCTCTAAATGGATGTGTTTCAAGTATTAGGTCAAGGTCATGCAGTTCAACATTCGTGGCGTGCATGGACCATGCAGAGGTACCTGCATATGGTCCATCGGTTAGCACTGCAAGTTCCTTATTTTGTCCTTTTTCTTTATTTTCCCCTTCCATCTCTAGCCTCACTATTGAGTGTCTTGTTGTGTCTAAGGAGGTCTCCACATTGATGAAAGCGATTTCTTTGCCTTTTTTAGTTTTTCTGACTTCATTCTGTTGGAATGGCTTCTTGTGATTGACTTCAAGAATTGGTGTGGTGTTATTATTTTCCTTTTCTTTTTGAGTTCCTTCTTCCTCAATGACTTTCAGGTTGCGGGACCACCTCTTTGATTATTTTCCATTTTGGTTATCTCTAAATTGGAATTCTAAAACTTGTCTTGTTGATTATCTTTTAGATTCAACTCTATAGTAATTTGTGTTGATAATACTCCAAATAGGGATCCTTGCACTACTGTTTTTGGCGTGTCAGCCGCATTCATTCTTTAGTTGGTTTGAGATCAACAACTTACCAGCATCCAAGCATGAAACTCCTCCTCCAGAACTCATGGTTTTGGCATTTTCCATTCTGTGGGATGATTCTCGAGTGAACTATTATCTTCTCCCTAAGTGCAAGATGGAGACGTATAACTTGCTCTACCACAGGAGAAGCAAACCTGTGGCAAATTTTCATACTCAACTAATTGAATCATATTCTTAATCTTGATTTTTGAAACTAGAGGTTGCTTTAAATCGATTGAGATAGCAATTCTAGCATATCTTCCTCTTGCGGCATCCAAAATGTGGAGCATTTTTCCGTGGTAGAGATGAAGAAGGAGACATGGTAACCTAACTCATATGATTGTCGTGCTAAACTCACCATTCAACGTATCAAAGGATAGAGACCATGGTTGTGTCATTAGATAGCATCCAGATAAAGACCATGGTTGTGTCATTAGATAGCATCCAGATAGAGACCATGGTTGTGTCATTAGATAGCATCCATTTATCACCCAAGGCCCTTCCAATAAAGCTTTATAAAATCTTGTTGCAGTAAGAAATTTAATGGCAAAGAAATTGTTATCGAGATCCAGGACCTGAAATCTTTCTGCTTGCCAGAGGATCTAAAGATGCAACACAAGGGTTTTATAGCCTATCTTCTTCCCCAATATGCAAGCAAGCACAACCTTCTTCATGTTTTTGGCCAGTTTGTGTTCTAACTTATCAAGATAATCCTCCACCGATGCATATCCCTTTCTAATGACAACCACCTCTTCATCTTCAAACAGTAGATCTGGTTCCTCGTTTGAAGGATGCTCCATATCAATTTTCATTGATGCAACAAGTTTATCTCTAAATAAGACCTTATCTCTAACTAAAGAAGGTTTAGTGTCTCGGTGCTTCACTTTTTTTGTGGCCTTATCCATCTCTGGGCCCGCCATAGGGAGTTTTTGTTCGATGTCGTTAGGTGGGGATGAGAGAGAAGTCATACCGATATAAATTTTTTTTTAGAAGCAGAAATTCAACGATCATTATTGTTAGTAACATTAGCAATTCTACTTTGCATATCATCACCTTTATTAGTGGCACAATAGATACAAATAAGGTAGAAAAAAAATACTACAAACTGAATTCCGTAGAAGACAAGTTATTATATCATTATGTTCTCAAGAATACAACAATTAGAAATCAAACTTACGGTTGAAAAATTAATGGTTTAAAGATAGAGTTTTAAACATTCATCCATGCGTGTGTACTTCACTTCTGGATAAAGGTTTGATGCTTCTTCTCCATCTTTGCCGATTCCAAAGTTCGTCAAACACCCTTCATAGAAAATGTGATAGAAATGTCCCATTCCTGCCTTTTGATCGTAATCCATTTCTGCAGATCGGAGACAATCATTTTTAAAATATTATAATATTAATCATTCACATGTACATGGTATGATGCTATATGTATGCGTAATATATATATATACCATTCATAGAGGCTAAGAACTGTTCGGCAGAAATGCTTATTTGTTCCAGTTTCTTGCCGCTGAGCTTCTCCCACATTTCAACTAGTTGTCTTTGCGAAAGAATGTTTTCCGGTGGCCTTAAGTACAATGTTTTATTCAAAGTCCGAGGATCATTGATTGTCTTTATTGTATATGTTGCAACGTCATCTTCATCCATAAAAACAACTACAAGATATATATAAATAATAAAAATTAATGTCATTTTTTTCAAATAATTTTATATGTATTTAAATGAGTAGAACTTGATTATTTATTTACCCTTGACGTTTCCATCACCGTAGAGATGCACTTTATCGGTCGGAGGAGTGAGTGTTCTCAGCTGAGAGAGATTGCCGACGAAGTAACCGGCGAAGCAGTTAGCGGAGACATAAGTGTAAGGGATGTTAGCCTCTTCTATTGCCCTTCTCACTGCCATTTTCTGATCAAATGTCTCTCTTCCAGGTTCAAGTGCATGTCCCATTTGTTGTGGATCCATACCAAATTCTGAAGGTAAGAAACGCTGCACCATCAAATTATATATGTTGTCAAGTGATTTCATACAACCATATTACATTTTACATAAGACACAAAGTCAATACAAGATAATTAAGTCAACAGGGGTAGTTGAGCAAGAAAATGAAGGAAAAGAAAAGAAAAGAAAAGAAAAGAAGGAATTTTCAAAGTATACATGTATGTACCTTAATGTTTCCTGCTTCTTTGATGGCTTCAACAAGTTTGAGCTGCATGAGAAGGTTATGGGTTCGAAAATGCACACCAGAAATAGTACAGATGACGACATCAACCTTCTTGACAGCTTCAACTAAGCTTTTATGATCAGAAAATGAGGCTTTAACAAGAATAGCTCCTTGCTTCTTAAACGACAATAGCATTTGAAGCTTTTCAATGTCAAGTCCTATCTCAGGACGTTGAACGACATACGTTTTGTAACCATTTTCTAAGCTTGCTTTCACAATCCTTCTTCCCAAATATCCAGTCCCTCCAACCACAAGAACTTTGCTTTTTTCCATTGATTTCTGTTTCCTTCTTCTTATGCTCAGGAGAGAGAAAGAGAAATAGAATTGGTAAGTGATGAATACACTTGTTTCCTCTTCACAACATATATATACATATTTGAGTACAGTGCAATTCACTCTTGAGTTGTTGGTGCTAAATGACACTTGGTTGGATTTAGAGAAAATTACTATTTAATCCTTATAATTTAGTAAAAATTAACTAAAAAGAGTAAAATTAACTGAAATTTAATATAAAAAAAATTCTCTAATTAAAATTGATTTAAAACCCCAAATAATCAAAGCATACCTAATTCAATCCGTTTAATATTTAAGGAAACATGGGTCCCTTTAAAAATTTTAGAATATTTAAGGGTATTTATGTAATTTAACTAAAATATAAAATAAAATAAAATATCTATTTAGCTCCCCTTCCCTTCTCTATTCTATTTTTCTAATTGAAAATTTTGTTTCTCATTTTCAAATATTCTTAAATAGTAAATAATGCATTATACCAACCACTTTTATTATAATTTAGTCGGTAAATTTTATTGTTATTTTTTATATACTAATTTTTATTCAATGTTTGCTCATAGCATATATTTATTATTATTATTTTTTTATTTTTTTTACAAAATATGATATTATTTTAACTATTTACATTATTATGAATTTAATGTAACAATTAATATAATGTAATTATAAAAATTTATATAACATCACATTTAAGTTTATGTAGTTTTTCAAATGTTTTATGACATTATAATTACATGAAATTTATTTATTTTAAATTATTAATAGTATATTTATAAATTTTATAAAAATGAACCTTAATATAATAATAACATGAAGCATAAATTTATAAAATCATAAATAATGAAACTATTTAATAAAAGGATAAAACTTTATGTATTTGTATTTCAAGTAGCATCATGATGAAATTATATAAAAATAATCATAAGTAGCATTAAAATCATGATATAGATTACAATGCCACTGAAATTTAAGAAATAAATAACAATTCTAAAAAATAAAAAACCTTGACAAGTGAATAAATTTATTCAGAAAACATATTAATATTATGCAATATGGTTAAAAGTCTAAGTGAGAAACTTTATTTTGATAGTTAGATTTAGAATATATATATAGGTATACATAGTTATGATACTCTTATTAGTAGCTAATAATACATACTCAGTCCGTATCTATCTTTCTAATTCATCATTTTAATCTTGTGAAAAATGGGTAAACAAAGAGGGGATAGGCATAAAAGGGGTGTGAGCTATTTTTAAATAGTTTCGTGAGTAGACACAAAAAATAACATGTATAAAACATTCATTTTTATGCTAGTGTAATGTATCATCTACAAACATTTTACATAACTTTGCAAGTAAGGTGAATTTGTCCCCATATACTTTGGTGCTTGGCTGTCGAAACAATTACTCAGGACTTTATTAACGTTAAATCCGGACAGCCGAAGTATACCCTCAGGCCAATGATCCAGGCAATTAAAGTGTACCCTCGACCATTTTGGTCTTATCATATACTGGTACCAAGTAGCTCCTTTCGGCCAACTTGGACACTCATACATTACCTTTCATTTTTGTTAATTCATCATATCATTGAAGTTTATAGTTCATTCAGTACTCATCTAGTCATATATATCACATAATATTTTTTACAATGCAACTTATATCGTGAAGCTAATGTAACATTCTAACATTATGATGCATGCTCATGCTATAAAATATTTTGTTTCATACAATAAAAGTGTTTAGCATCTACTCACCTCAAAAATTGGGTCTTCACAATAATTCAATCTACTGCTACCTTTGATTTTCTGAGTCCGATTATATATTGACGGACTTTGGATTAGAGACAATACATATACATGCACCCTTTCTATATTCTATAACTCATTTCCATACTTTTTCATGCATTATTTCTTTACTTATGAGTTATTGTCTGGTTACCCCAGATACTGTAATTGAAAACTAAATGATATTATTCACTTTCTTATGGTTTATGAGCTATTTTCCTACTTAGCCAAGTGATGCCTTCACTGCACCCCTCAGTAGCAAGCCATAGCTTTATACCGAGTGATACTCTTCAAGTATCATTCGATACTATATTTCCTTACTTAGTCGTATGGATGTCTCGGTTACATCCATCAGTTGTCAAATCATCTCGTTTACCTAGTCAACCAATGTCTCGGACTTCATCATTCATTTCATTCTTTATCCTTTACTGATTTGGGAAAATGTCTCAAAATCACCTATCAACTACCTTCATATTCCCCCTTTCCGAGTAATTTTGTTGACCAAGTCAACATCATTTCCTTTATTCATTATTCATTTGTCTACTATTTTATTTCATTCTAAGTCATAAAATGCCTCGATTTTATCATTCAGTCATCTATATGACTCAGTCTTGAAGCTAGTTTTATGGTGACTAGATTATCGTGCCGGTGACTAGAAACTCGATTTTGGCCAAAAGGTCAAAACTTGCTTCTTAGTGTTTCCAATACATTCAAACTCATTTTTATGCATATTTTCACTTGGAAATACCTCAAACAACATCATTTGACATTATCTAGCCTTAATATCACCATCTGGATGCCTATATTGCATCTATATCAACATTTCATACATATCATTGTTCATCATCTCTCATTCTCAACATTTACTATAACTTCATCAATTCACCTAAACTTCTTCAAACTTACATGCAATCACATATTTATTGTCCTCTAACTCATTTACATGTATTTCATTCCATTTAAACAACTTTGAACATACATTAATCCATTTCCATCAACGATCGGGTTTCTAACATGAAATCTGCAACTTTCATCAACTTTTTTTTATAAATATTGTCTAATCCTTCATGCATGTTATATTTTTACACATCTATCCTCTAACAAGTTAGAGTGAGCCTAACTAACCTGTTTTGAAGGCGAATGGTGAAGGAGAGCTTGATTCCCTCAAGTTTCTCCTGTTGGTGTTCTTTTTCGACACATAATCTTTTGTTTCTCTTGCTTTACTCAGTGATTCCTCAATATTTTAACACTCTTCAACTCAATTCGGCGAGCCTTTACACTTATAGGGTTTGGGAGTGATTTTGGGCACAATATCGCTTTGCTGGAGATGGTTTGTGTCAAGAAGCCATCTTCTACTGTGGCCATATCCCTTTTAAAGGGAGGTGGTCAGGTCATTGGCATGGATTTTGAACCGCTGGTACAGTTCTAAGTCTACATATCTCATCATTTTACCATTTTTCCCCTTTATACATTTCATTTTCTATCTCTATCCTTTTTCATCTTTTATCATTTACATTTTAATTCTTATTATGTTTTCTTTAACATATTTAACCTTATTTATTTTTTCGGCCAAGTTTTCGAATATTTAAAAAATAACCAGTCTTTAAAATCCGAATTTCAATGATAGAGAAGTGTCTAGTGTTACACTAAATCTCTTATCAAGCGCAAAAATCTATTAGTGTATATTAGTGGATCAAAACCAAAAGATCCATGAATAGATAAAATTAAATCTATAAAATGCAATAGTCTCGCCTAGTGGAGTGGCATCTAGGGAAGGCTTATTTTAGGATGCTTTAAGAATATGGTGCAAAGGCTTCTAAATGCTGCTAGGATGTATATCGATGCTTGGTGTTGAACTCCTTGCTACTTGTGAGGAACTGCAGATGGCCATTGAGTTGAGAATACAAAATCAAATCATGGAGAGTGACTATCTTGAAGCAGTACGATATTAAAAGACGAGGCAGTCTCTTGTATAAAATTCCATGAAATAACTCTTATAGCTAAATATACATCGACTCACAATAGCATTTTTTGTCAACATGTGTGGAGAAAAGTGGATATATGTGTGATCTACTTGCCAAGACTACTATCAACTTACACTGGCTTGTTAATATTGTAGGGATTCCCCTCTATAATTTCTTTCTAGCTACTGTATGGGGTTAGCTGTTTCAACCTGAGCTCTTGTTTCCTAAAAAATAATTATCTTATTTAAAAAAAAATATTATTATTAATTTATTATGAAATATTAAACTGTATTTATTGAATTTTTTTTATTTTTATAATTACATAATAATTTTATGAGAGAATATTAATAAATGCATAATTATCATAAATAAATCTATTTGTTAAATTTTAAAATATTATTGATTGTTATTTCTTTTGAAAACAAAATTTTACCTTTTAAAAGACTTAAATTTCTATTTATTAAGAAATTATTTTTATTGGTTAAAATTTTCTTGATCTATACATCATAAAAATACAAAAAATATTTTTTGTGAAACTAAGTGAAAAAAAATGATTATGCTATTGAATTTATTACCTTTTAATTAGTGATATAAACAAATAACTAAATATTGTACTAAGATAATGTAAAATTGCATAGCACAACAAGCAAGATTTACCAAGAAAGAGAAATATAAAGTATACAAATTTGGAGAAAATGTTAACATAATCAGAAAATTAAGTCAAGAAACCAAGTTGAACACTCAACTCAGAAGGGAAATATGTCTATTACTAGGCACACGAGATAATGTGTTAGGTAAATTAATTGGATCATCCAGCTGAGATAAAATAAATTGGCAGAGTTATCATAGAAGAGTCAGGTAAGTAAGTAAATCGACAGGACTACTAAGTTGAAATAGAGTAAATCAGTAGACATGATATAAATAAAACAGTCAGTCTAAACATACAAGTAAGTTAGTTCACGATGTAAAGAGTCGATTGCGTGTATAGGAGTATTTGTCACAAAGTCAGTTACTTGTACAGGAGTATTAGTCACAGCTGGTAGTCTGCATTTCACCCCGAGCAATGAGCTTAGGAACTATATCCAAACATGTATATATAAACATGTCATGTGAACCTTTATGAATTAATGGGAATTATTATTTAGTTGAGTCTTCAAGATTCCTGACTATTTTCATACCTATGGGTTTCACCTAGGTACTTTATCAAATATTTTTCAATTTTACATTGTATTAGAACTTGGTTGTATTTGTGGATTTTAGCAGCCCATAAGGCTAGTATAATTATGCCCATATTATGACTTGAAAAATTAATTGTCAAGCGTTAACTATGTGGTTGCACTTGAGTGGGAAAGTGTTGAGAATATGAATCCCATATTTGAAATAAATGAGAGTAAATGGTGAATGTAAGTGGTTGACTTATAACATTAAATTGGCTAGTCATTTTGATGTGTAAAGTAACTTTGTCCCCACTTTTAAAAACAACCTTATATCCATAAACTAACTTTCAAAAGATGATGATTTAATCACTTCTTTCAGCTCTAACCAATGTATTTTGCAGGACGGTTGGACTAAATGGCAAGTCGGTATTGGAACCCTGGAGTATGGGTTGTACCAAATGTCATCCAGTGGAATGAAGGATCATGATGACCAACTGTCAAAGACCATTACCTAAACCCACACCGACTAGCTGAACCACCCTCTCCACTTGCAATAATGTACATTATAGTAGCAATGACATTCCCAAATCCTTATTATAGCACTCTAAACTAGGTTATATTTCCCATTCCAAATTTGAAAAGTTCTTTTTGCCGAGTGGCGTTAATAAAATTGCTTGTAATATATTTCACTTTGCCAAGCAACATAGAAAGCCTTTTTAAGGAGCTCAAAACTACTGCCCCTTTCCAACTAATCCATATTGACATATAGGGATCATATCACTAGCAACCCATCCATAGCGCATCCTACTTTCTCACAATAGTAGACGATTACAACGGAAGTACCTAGACATACCTTTTATACTATAAAAGTCAAACATGTGAGACCTTGTCAAATTCCTATCCATCATTAATAAACAATTTGACACAACAATGAAAGCAATCCAGTTTGACATCAGTTCCAAGTTCTTGAATTACCACTGCTGACAATTTTTCAGTTAAAGGTCATTCACAACCAAAGAACCACACAATACACACTTCAGCAAAATGGGGTTGTAGAGAGAAAAGATAAACACCTCTTGCAAGCCACTCGAGCCCTCTTATTATAGTCCATGCTATCTAAATTATTATGGGGGTAAGTCATACTACGTGCAACCCATTTAATCAACCTTATGCCAACACCTATCATGGGTTGGAAATCACCTTACTAAACACTTGCCCACAAAGCACCCGACTACTCTTCTTTAAGAGTCTTTGGTTGCTTAGGTTGTGAGACTAATAATTAACACCATAAAACCAAGTTCTCACCAAGAGCTGTAAAGTGTAAATATCTCAGACATGCTTCCAGACATAAAGCCCACAAGCTATATGACCTATATTTTGAGACAATTTCTATTTCCCTCCATGTCTACTTCTATGAGTCTATATTCCCTTTAAATATTGTACCTGTCTCCCTTTCCATGGATTGTGCCTTCCCATTCCAATAAATGGTGCCCTTTCACCAAATGATGATTCCAAAACACCCAAATACCACCCACCGACCACGAACCCACACAAGTGTTGGGATCTATCCTACGAGTAAGCATGTTATTGTAGTAGAAGTACAATGATCAAATTATCACACAAATCATCCTACATAAGGGGGGTTTACCAAAACTTACATCCTTATTATGGAACTCTTAAGTACTTTGCTTTTCTTTCTTTATTGGGTTTTAGTAAACCATAATGATCCTCTTGGATCACCTCTAATATTGATCCACATGGAGATTGCAGGCCTAAAACCTCTAAGGAGTGCATCTGACAAGTGCCCCTCACTTTCAAGGTCTTGTAGGGGGGCAGCGACAAGAGAAAAGGAAGAAAAGGTAAGGAACTTATGGGTAGGGCTTCCTTCTTGAACCTTAATCATAACTCTAAATGAAATTCTCTATGTTGATTGACCATTTAAGTATGTTTATATAAGTGGCTGGCTAATCCCTAACCTAATTAGGTTAGGTTTAGATTAAATTTAGATTAGGCCTTTTAATCTCATTAAAGAGGCCCAATACAAGTATTTATCAAAAGCCCAACACTTAAGCCTACTAAATCTTATACTTAAACCCATTAGTCATCATTTTTTCTTTCTTTTAGATAGGCCCAATCCATCTCATGTTTCAAGCCTAATGACATATCATGTCATTTCCACTTGTCATTTTCACTCATACTTACATTTCTCCTTATATGTATGACCCATTGGGCTTTCGGTTCACTATGGCATCATGTATGTAATTTAAATATCTTTAAATTATAAATTCATATTTAATAAATTTATTATACATGCAAAGCATCTAGCCATGCATCATGACTACCATAGTGTGAAAAGGTCAATTCAACCATACCCTTCCATATTTGATTACCATGCAATACACCTTTTCACCATTACATTCAATATCTATTGAATGTAACCCTCTGTGTCCATGATTTAATGGTTGTAAAACCATCATTAGAATCACTATTATAATTTATTCCCATGAGTCATACTCATGTTAGGACTCTACTGCGACCAAAGATTTCTTTTCAAGTTTTCGACACAATAAAATCCTTACTTCATTCGAGATCGGTGAATCCTTTATTGATCACTCAATTTCCTTCAAGTATTGTCACTATACCTAATCTCTCATCTATGGATACTTCATGGTGAAGTATTGAGCCTTTGAGTCAAAGTGTAGCTTATATACTTAATGTATCCTTGATGATCTTAATTCCAAGGATAATGCACAATCTATATGATATGAGTCTTTCATAACAAGATGAATATCTCACTATCTAGTCTCCAATGTACTTGTTCTTGAAACAAGAATCCACATGTTAACTCTGAACATCGCTATGGTCACAGTTATGAGAATCCCTACTTGACCTAGTCAAGGGGTATAACATGTGCCAATCTATCAATATTGATGATGTCCCATCTCATCAATATTATGACTAGGGATAGTTTAGGCATCAACACATTTGCATGTAATAAGAATCTCACATCATGAAATCTTTATGATTTCCTTTGCACTATGTCATTAGATGCCAATGACTTAATTTTCAGTTTAAGATATTATTATAATAATCATATATATGTAATGAATACAAAAATACAAATAATAAAGCAATGTAATAATGATATTATTACTAAATCAAGTTCATGAAAAGAGTATCCTATTACAACTAGTGTAACACCAACGTTTGGATACCGATCACCAGAAGGTAACTGAAACCCTATAATGCAAAATCCTATACTAATATTGAAACCCTATCACACAATGAGATCAAAGACAAATGCTAAGATTAATTCAATTGTTGTTCTACTATACCCTTGAATAATAAATAAACAAGAACAGATAATTCTAATAAGGAATAAGAATAGAATCGCCATAAAGCTACTAACCTCCATAAGATGCTAATTATTGATGCAACACTAAGTTAAACAAACTCCTCACAAGAATTTTATTAAACTAGCAAAATAAATTGTTTATAAAGATAATTGATTGAATAAATGTGGTTGCACATATGGATGTCCTTTTATAGCCTTCGAAATCCTAATCCTTGTAAAATAAGGTTTCTTAATCCTAATCATAATTAAAATCCTTATCTTTATCCTAATCCTAATAAAAGTCACTTTCTTTCTAAATAAGGATTCTATTCCTACTCTAAAAGAACAATGGGTTGTCCTAATTTATTTAATTAAAAAAGGTCCAATCAACATTGAAATAGGCCTAATAAAATTGTAGTCTAAAATTACAAATAGGCCAATGGTAGTTCTAGCCATTCATATCCAAAATGAGTCATATGTCCATATGCGATGATGGACGTGTTGGCTGCTCTTCTTGATTCTTTATTCCTTAGCTTTAGGTACATTCATGAACACTTCGTCTTGAGGATTATCAAGTGTTGTGTACCTAGGATTTTCCTCGCACGTCTTGATTTCGTTGTAAGTAGCTTGTTGCACTAAGTGTTGAAGCGACACTTTAATCTTTTTCATGCAAACTCTTGTAGTAGATCAAGGAGGCAAAATGGTGTTCTTTTCCATTTCTTGACTCGTGTGAAGTTGGAACCATATCTACATCATCTACTTGACCCATCTCTGCACCATCTCCTCCCTCCTTAAAAGGATTTGTCCTTGAATCTACAACATCAAAAGGAGATAAATCAAGAGACAAAGTAGTTACTTGGTAACTCGATGCGGTATGCATTATCGCCTATATGCTCCAATACTTGGAATGGACTGTCCCCATATGGATCTAATTTTGATTTCGTTGTTTAGGAAACCTCTCTTTTTGGATGTGTACCCAAACCCAATCGCCAGGTTCAAAGATCACTTTGCAACATCCGTGATTAGATTTCTTTATGTATATCTTATTCTTATGCTTAATGTGCTATTTTTGCCTTCCCATGGATAGATTGCACCAATTCTGCTTTCTTCTTTCCATCTAAGCTATCAATTTCACTTAAAGGTAGAGGTGACAAATCTAAAATTATTAGTAGGTTAAAACCATAAACAATCTCAAATTGAGAATATCCTATGGACGAATGAATGGATTGATTATATAAAAATTCAATGAATGAAAAAAAAAATCTTCCCACGTTCTTAAGTTTTTCCCCATGACAACTCACAATAAAGTTCCTAGAGTCCTATTAACAATTTCAATTTCCCATCGGCCTGTGGATGACATATAGTAGAGAATAAAAGTTTAGTTCCCAATTTTCCTACAGAACACACCAAAAGCGACTTAGAAATTTAACATCACGATCAGACATTATAGTCCTAGGGATCCCATGCAATCTAACCATCTCACGAAATAAAAGATCAGCAATGTATGTGGCATCATCAATTTTTTGACATGCAATAAAGTGTGCCATCTTGCTAAATCTATCAACAATAAAAATACTATCATGCCCCTTCTTAGACCTCGGTAAACATAATACAAAGTCCATAACAATATTAGTCGAAGGTTCAAATGGTACAGGTAAAGGTTTATATAAACCATGCGACATAGACCTAGGTTTTGCTTGCCTACATGAAATGTATTGTGTACAAAATTTTCAACATCCTTTCACATGTTTGGAAATAAAAATTTTCAATAAGCATGTCTAAAGTCTTATGTGCTCCAAAATGTCCTATTAGACCCCCGCTATTTGATTCTCGAATAAACAACTCACGCATAGAACACACAAGGACACATAATTGATTTATGCGAAAGAGAAAACCATTATGGTTGTAAAACTTTTGAAATGTGGTATGCTCACATCCATCATAAATAGCACTAAAATCAACATTTGTGACATACAACTCTTTCAGTTACTTAAATCCTAAAAATTTAAAACAAATAGTAGTAATGAGAGCATACCTACGAGATAGTGCATCCACCACCACATTTTCCTTATCATGCTTGTACTGAATCACATATGGGAACATTTCATTAAACTCCACCAATTTTGCATGGTGCTTATTTAGCTTCCTTTGCCCCTTCAAATGTTTTAATGACTCGTGGTCAGTGTGAATGAAAAATTCTTTAGGAATCAAGTAGTGTTGCCATACATCTTGTGCTTGAACTAATGTGAACAACTCCTTATCATAAGTGGAGTAATTCAATTGCGCTCCATGCAACTTTTCACTGAAATATACGATCAAGCATTTTCCTGCCTCAAAACTGCTCCTATACCTATACTTGAAGTATCACATTCATGTTAAAATGCTTTAGAGAAGTCAGGCAAGCATAATATAGGTGTTGAACACAATTTCTCCTTTAAAGTTTGGAATGCATTTGCTTGTTTCTCTCACCATTTAAATTTTACGTCCTTCTTGACAATTCTTGTCAATGGTGTTGCAATGGACAAAAAGTCCTTTATGAACCTCCTATAGAAGCTTGCAAGACCCAGAAAACTTCTTACTTCAGAAACATTCCTAGGTGTTGGCCATTCCTGGATTGCCTTTACCTTTTCTTAGTCAACTTCCATACCTTTCACACTTACTACAAAACCCAGATATATTACTTTATCCATGCAAAAGATACACTTTTTCACATTACCAAATAATCTTTCCTTACGAAGCATTTGTAAAACATATTTAACATGTATGATATGTTCATCAAAAGATTTATTGTAAATCAAAATATCATCAAAATATAGAACAATAAATTTTCCTATGAACTCTCACAAAACGTGATTTATCAAACACATAAACATGCTAGGTGCATTGGTTAAGCCAAAAGGCATCACCATCCATTCATACAAACCATGCTTTGTCTTGAATGTGGTTTTCCACTCATCATTTGGTTTCATTCTAATTTAGTTATATCCACTTTTCAAGTTAATTTTAATGAAAATACATGTAACTCATCCAACATGCAATCAAGTCTAGCGATAGGATGATGATACTTTACAGTGATTTTGTTGATTGTGTAGCAATCAATGCACATCCTCCATGATCCATCTTTCTTTGGAACAAGTAACAGTAGTACACACATGGACTCATGCTTTCTCGAACATATCCCTTCACTAGTAATTCTTTGACTTAGCTTTGTAGCTCCTTCATTTCCTTCAGATTACTACTATAGGCTGGTCAGTTTGAAATTGAAGCTCTTGGCATAAATTCTATTTGATGCTCATGCCTCACAATGGTGGCAAACTTGCAGGCATCTCCTCTAGGAGCACATCCTCAAAGTCCTACAAAAGTGAAACAAATGCATTAGGAAAATTTGGGTCAAGATCATTATTCGAAACTAAATTTTCTTTGAACCTAATTAATACTAGTGACCTTCGGCCCATATAGGCTCTTTTCAACTCTCTCTTTTGCAAAGAAGCTTTCTTTTTTTTCACTCTCCAAAACACTTTCTTCTATACTACTCCCTTTCTTTTCTACACAACTACTCACCTTTGGGCCTTTAAATTTATTATTTTCATGCTCGACCTCTTTTCTCTTGTTTTCTTTATCCTCACTACCTAAAGCCTCGATTTGCGATTTTATCAATTTCAATTGGTCCTTATAAACTTCAAAGGGAGATAAAGATGCAAGAATGTAAATTCGCCCATTCAAGTGGAACAAATACCGATTACGGTATCCATCATGTGAAACCTTTCGATCACATTCCCATGGCCTTTTTAAGAAGAGATGACTTGTTTGCATTGGAACCACATCGCATCTCACTTCATCACTCTGCCAACCGATGGAGAATGGAACAATAACCTATTTTGTTACTTTAACCTCTCCACTATTATTAAACCATTGCAATCGATATGGTTTGTGATGTTTTTCACACCTGAATCCTAGCTTTTTAACTAAGGTGGTACTAATGATATTAATGCAACTCCCACTATCAATTATCATTAAACATACCTTCCCTCCTATGAGCTATTGTGTGTGGAAGATATTTTCTTTTTACTACAGGCCTTCCTCTTTAACTTGCAGGTTTATTGCACACCTAGCAACAAGAGACTCCCCTTTTATATCATACTCAATTTTTTCATCATCTGAATAGTCATCTAGAGATGGCATGCTATTATTATCAGATTCCGACTCAGAAAGAATCTCACCACTATCTTAGAGAATCATTGTCGGCTTATGCTTCAATTATAGCTTTAGGCTTATAAACAATTGCATTATGTGATTTGCTACCAAAGTTTTTGTCTTCTCTTTCAAAACTTTTATCTTTGTTATTTTCATCCTTTATGTGCCATTTGGACGACTAAGTTTTGTTTTGAAAACTTGCACTCCACCTTTTCCTTTCAACTTTCATAGCCAAATTTACCATATCTTCAACTCCACATAATTGTGTAGCTCAATGACATTGGCAATATCCTTATTTAGCCCACTTAAAAACAAGCCATGGTAGCTTCCCTATCTTCTTTAATGTTAGCCCTCATCATTGTGATTTCCATCTCTTTATGGTAGTCCTCAACTGACATTGACCCTTATGTTAGCCTTTGTAGCTTTTGGTGCATCTCTCGGTAATAATATGATGGAAAAAATCTCTTTCGCATATTGTGTTTCATGTCTTCCCAATTGTCTATTGGCTTTTCATGACTCCTACCTCTTGAGATGAGAAGTTGATCCCACCATCCTAATGCATAATCAGTAAATTCCATATTAGCTAACTTGACTTTCTTTTCTTCGGAGTAGTTATGGCACTCAAATATCAATTCCACCTTTGGCTCCCATTCTAGATAGGCTTTTGCATCATTCTGACCTTTAAATTATGGAATTTTCATCTTGAAGGAATTTATGTTACTGTCTTTTCTGTTAGTGTGCTCCTCCTTCCATTGTCTCCGCTTTATTATCAAAGGTTGAATAGCTGAACTCAACTGGAAGTGACTGATTATTCCTTCTGTTAGCAACATTCCTAGTGTTATTTTGACTAGTTTACTACAACTCTTCAATTTGCCTAGATTGTCTTTCCATGTTGTTATGAATATCATTTAATAACATATTCAAGTTCTCCAATTGGTCATTAATTGCTTTAAGTGTCAAGAAATTATAACCTTGCTCCTTTTCTTTGTCTTGGCTCCCCATTCCTGAAATTTTTTGAACAAAAGTTGGACCTCATGTGCTACCTCACATATTTATCTCAAGATGTGTTTTCACTCGTGTTTCACTCAAGAGTTGGCTTTTTCTCTCTTATGGACTCACCACTCAAGCCTTTTACCTCTTAATTTTCAACTAATGTTGCACTTTAAAACCAACACACGACAGGAGAATGATCAAATCACAGGAATATAATTGATAAAGATATCCTAATTAATAAAGAAATGCAATAGTACTAACTAAAGGCAATATACAAATAAAATAATAATAAATAGCACACGATAAAGGTAAAGTATGATAAATATGAAAGATAATGAGTAACATGGATCAACTATGTCACTATATTTGTATGGAATGCCAATAAATAAAACGAAACAAAGATAACAAAGCAACAAAATGTTACTTCGAAATTAAAGGAATTTTACCCTTTCGCTAATGGAAGCCGAAACTAAACCTAAATAACACCCAATGCTTGAAAGCTCTAAACTAATGGAAATCAACCACCCAAAACAACAATTTAGACGTGTTGAAATCATGATTTGGTTAATTCTTTATTTGGCAATGAGAAATAAACAAATAAGTCACAAGCTTGCACTTTTGGTGCCTTCGAGAAAAAACCTATTGCAAATTTTGCCTTTTTGTCTTTCTTTTTTTCTTTCTTTCTTTTTTTTTACTTTTTCTACTTTTGGAAGTGAATTTCCATATTAGAATTTTTTTTTCATTTTTTATAATTTTTTTGCGATGGAATAGTAAAAAGGAAAAGAAAAAAAAATTAAACGAAAGCAAAAATAAACTATTGATAGAAAGAATACAACTATAACTAAAATAAATAACGTAAGATATAGATATATAAATAGATAAATCATAATTTATCTATGACTAGGCTCTGATACCAAATTGATGCAGAACCTAGGGATTATAATTGGATCCAAAAACCCCAACATAAAAATTTAGCAAGAATTCAACTTAAGATAAATCAAAGGGATAAATATCCAACTGAACCTTTAATTAACTCATAATTAAAAACATAGATTATAGTACGAATAAAATACAAATGAATAATGCCACAATCAGTACCTTGATAAGTTATGGCATTCTTGTTTCAGTACCCTACTGAACTCTTAATTAACTTGTAATTAAGACTGCAGGTAATAGGATGATTAAATAAGAACAAATAGTGCTACAAGAATTACCTTGATAAGTTATGTGATTCTTGGTACAACTTCGAATGAAGTTGTTCACTCATGTTGGAAAAGGAAAGAAAACCTCATTGAGAAAATATCACTCATATCTCTCATATTTACTGCCAATATAGAGTTTATATAGTGTTACAATACTCTTCAAAGTAATATATAACTCCTACTTTAAAAAGAAGATAAAACTAATCATATTTAATAAAAGAGTTATAAATAAATTCTAACTCTTACCTTATGCATGATTTTCAGACTAAAAAATTAGGCTGATTTTATATATATTTTTAAGCCCAAAAATATTAAATAGGTAGTCTACAAAATACCCAAAATATAAGTCTATATATTGCTGAACGAACTTTCTTAGTTATAGCCCAATTGTCTCAAGTAGACCATTCTTCAATCTTGTTCAATTTAGATCCATAATCATGAATAGATAACATTGTTGGCTTGTCTTCAAACTTACTATCTTGAAGGCCAAAATAAGCTTCTATCTCAAATCCATTAAACCCTTGTAGGACCATTGGAATCACAAAAGTTTTGAATGCATCCTTTAGCTTCTGCGCCAACAATATTAATTTTAATTGGCTCGCGTAGCACATTGATCTCCTTTTCTATTGTTCTCATTCCTTGCCACTTTATGAAGTTGTGCTAATCCATGCTCGTATCAATCACTCCCTCTTCAAGAAGATTCGTCCTTTAATCTTTTAGATATGCTTTTTGAATTTCCCCAAATAAGGTATTTCCACTCAAGATTTTTCTTACTTAAGCTTATTTCTTTTGTTGCACTTTTGAATCACATAGTCGAAGTATAATCAGCATCAATTTAAGATAATTGATACAAATAAAATATTAAGAACAAAAAAGGAGAGCAGACACAAGGATCTTTTGTTTCTTGATGAAAATTTTCAATTTTTTTATTTTTTTATTTTTTTATTTGAATGAAATTACAATAAATAATACGAAAATGAAAAATACAAAACTTTTTTTTTAAAATAAAAATGCAACAAATAATACGAAAGGGAAAAACGCAAAACTTTTTTCTTCTTTTTTTCGAATAAAATTGTAGAAAATAATAAGAAAAGGAAAACTATAGTAGATAAATTAGAATTTATCTAAGTCTAGTTATGATACCAATTGATGCGAAACTCCAAACCAACATGCAATTGAAAACCCTATTATACAATAAGATCAAAGACACACATCATGATTAATTCAATTATTGTTCTACTATATCCTTGAATAATAAATAAACAAGAACATGGATAATCGAACAAGGAACAAGAATAGAATCACCATGAAGCTACTAACCTTGATAAGATGCCAGTTTTTGATGCAACACTAATTTAAACAAAGTCCTCACAATATTTTATTAAATTAGCAAAATATATTATTCTTAAAGATAATTGATTGAATGAATGTGGTTGCACATATAGAGGTCCTTTTATAGCCTTCCAAATCCTAATCCTCGTATAATAACGTTTCTTAATACTAATCCTATCAAAATCCTTATCTTTATCCTAATTCTAATAAAAGTTAACTTCCTAAATAAGGATTATATTCCTACTCTAAAATAACAATGGACTAGCCTAATTTGTGCCCAATCAACATTAAATAGGCCCAATAAAATTCTAGTCCAAAATAATAAATAAGTCCATATTAGTTTTAGCCATTCATGTCCAAAATGAGTCATACGTCCATATGTGATGGTTGACGTATTGGTTGCTCTTCTTCTTTCTTTATTTATTAGCTTCAAGGACATCCATGAACACTTCATCTCGAGTATTATCAAGTGTTTCATACTTAGCCTTTTCTTTACACGCGTCAATTTCGTCACAAATAGCTTGTTGCACTAAGTGTTGAAGTGACACTTTATTCTTTTTTGCACGAGCCCTTATAGTAGGTCCAAGAGGTAAAATAATGTTCTTTTCTACTTCTTGACTCACGTGCAGAGTTGGAACCATATCTACATCATCTCCTTGACCCATGTCTGCATCACCCTAACAAGCCCTATTTTTCCTATTCATAACATTTTCCTATTCATTTTATAAAAACTTGATCTCGTGCATGACATCATAATAAGGAATGTAATCCATAAGGGATAATTAAATCCTTAACATTATAGGCAATCATATTATAATCAACAAGTCTTAAATGTAATCAATCATAAACCATAATGATATAGTAATCTAGATACATAAACATTTTTCTACATTCTTTGCATTGCTTTTATACATCAACATAAAATTAGAGGAAATGGCACACTAAACATCATAGGACACATTTGAGACTACTTAGATATATATTGCAGCACTTGCAATCCTGAAACATCTAAAAAATGGGGAAGGAGATAAGTTACTTTTACACAGCTTAGTGAGTAGATATAAAAAACAATTATAAAATAGACATTTCATGCTAATTAATGCAACCTCATCAAAAAGTTCAATCAAAGTGATCTTTATCACCAAAGGCTTCCCAGTCTACAAGTGTCTGGATGACTTGCCAGCTCCTTAGGTCTTTCTCTGTATCATAAGATATAGCGCCAACTAGGCTCTAGGACATACATATCTAATAATGCCTTCATCGATCTACTAGACCCACCTGCTAACCAACATGGCTTTATGACTTCCTTGCCACGATACCTTTTCAACCTCCTCTAGAAGTCGACAACGACTGTAGTCCACTCCTATCAAAAGGTACCCTTCTTACTGTGAATAATATTACTTTATCTCTTTAACATTTCCAGCTAATATCTTTGCTACCCATGAGCTAAGTACATATAATGAACCTAAAGACAACCTAAAATGGTAGAAAGCCATGTAATATGAACTACAAGCCTTAGAGAATAATGAAACATGGGAATCGGTTCCCCAACCAACTAAAAAATGGCCAATAGCTTCCAAGTTGGTCTTTAAATTCAGGCATAAATCGAATGGCTCAATCGACTAGTACAAGACTCGATTAGTTGTCAAAGGATTAGGGGTTTCTCCATGATGGCCAAACTAGTTACTATCCGCCTATTCCTCATAATCATAGCACCTCAATCATGACCAATACATCAATTGGACATCACTAATGCCTACCTACATAAGCACATCAATGAATAACTTTACATGCTGCCTCCACCAAGGTACACTAAAGTTGTATCAAACCATATCTAATAGATAAAAAAGTCATTATATGACTTGAAATAGGTAAGGGGACAATGGAATAAAGAGCTCACTTCCAAAGTGACTATCTTTGGATTTAAATAGTTGACTCATGATCATTGCTGGTTAATGAAGGGAAACAAAGATAATTTTCAGGTCTTCATTGTTTATGTGGATGATATACTATTGACGGGTACTAAAAAAGCTAACCTCCTACACACAAAGAAAATTTTAGACGACACGTTCACAATCAAAGACTTAGATTACACAAATTTCTTCTTAGAAATATAGATTGCCCACTCTTCTTTTAGGATGTACATAAGTCAAAGGAAATACAACATAGACATCATCCAAGATATAAGCCTCACATATATAAAACATTGTTCCATTCCCCTATCAAAAGGCCTCAAACTCTATGCCTATGAAGGCAAACCCTTACTTGACCTAAAAATATATCGTTGACTAGTGGGTGGACTTTTGTACCTTAATCTCACTAGGCCCGACATCACTTTTCTTGTCCACTAGTTAAGTCAATTCATGTAGTGCCCCCAAGAACCATAATGAGATGTAATTGTTTTAAATTTTACTTTCTCACCCTTACAACTTTTACTTTTAGTATTTGAACCTATAATCACTCTTTCAGCATGGTTTTTGTATATTCCATGAATATTTCATTCGGAAACTCGATTTTGACATTGAAAAAGCATCATGTGTTATAACTAGGCTCTAGGGCATATAGATCTAACAATAAAGCCTTAAATGATCTACTAGACCCACATCTTGACCAACATGGCTTGATGACTTTGTTGTCACGATACCTTCTCATCCCTTTTTAGAAGCTGACATCGACTATAGTAGTCCACTTCTATTAAAGGTACCCCTCTCATTGTGAATACCATTGCTTTATCTCCTTAACATTGGTAGCTAATATCTCCGCTACCCATTAGCCAAGTACATATAACCAACCTCAAGAAAACCTAAAATGGAAAGAAGCCATGGAATATGAACTGCAAGCCTTAGTGAATAATGAATCATGGGAATTGGTTCCCTACTCGACTAAAAAAAGATTGATAGCTTCCAAGCGGGTCTTTAAATTCGGTCATAAACTAGATGGCTACATCGATAGGTACAAGGCCCGATTAGTTACCAAATGATTTAGTCAACTAGAAGATTACATAAACAGTTTCTCTGAAATGGCCAAACTAGTTATTGTCTGCCTATTCCTCGCAATTGTAGCACCTAGATGATGGTCAGTACATTAACTGGACATTAACAACACCTACCTATATGGGCACATTGATGAAGAACTTTACATGATGCCTAAACCAGGGTACACCAAAGCTTTACTAGACCGAGTTTGTAAGTTGAAAAAAGTCATTATACAGCTTGAAACAGGTAGGGAGACAATGGAACAAAAACCTCATTTTCAAACTGACTACATTTGGGTTCAAATAGTCGACTCATGATCATTGCTTGGTAATGAAGGCAATGGAGATAGTTTTCAGGTCTTCATTTTTTATGTGGATGATATCCTATTGACAAGTACTCAAGAAGCTGACCTTCTATACACAAAGAAATTCTTGGACGACACATTCACAATCAAAGACTTAGGTTACACAAAGTTCTTCTTCGGAATAGAGATTGTCAGCTCCTCTTTCGAGATGTACATAAGTCATAGAAAATTTATCATCAATATCATCCATGATACAAGCTTCACATTTGCCAAACAATGTCCCATTTTGAAAGGCCTCAAACTCTATGCCTTTAAAGGCAAACCCTACTTGACCCAAAAAGATATCATCGGCTAGTAGGTGGAATTTTGTACATTAATCTCACCAGGCTTGACATCACTTTTGTTATCCACCAGTTAAGTCAATTCATGCAGTGCCATTGAGAACCACAATGGGATGTAATGGTACATGTCCTTCGGTTCCTCAAAGGTAACCCATCCTATGACATTTACTTCCCGACCTACAATACCCTTAACCTCTTTATCCATTGTGATGTCAACTGACCATATGCACGGAAATCCATCACTGGATTCTACATTTTCTTAGCCAATACCCTCATATCTTGGAAATCCAAGAGACAAGCTATAGTAAGTCGATCGTGCACCAAACCTGAGTACAGAAGTATGAAAACCATTGTTTATGTCTATTACTTGGGAGACGGGATAAAACACCAAGTAAGTAAGTTGGATCATTCAATTGAGACATAATAAGTCGGCAGGGTTACATAGAAGAGCCAAATAGGTAAGTAACTCGACAGGACTACTAAACTGAGATTGAGTAAGTCGGCACACAAGATGTAAGTCAGAACAGTCAGTCTAAACATATAAATAAGTCGGTTCACAACATAAAAAGTCAGTTGCATGTATTGAAGTACTCATCGTAGAGTCAATTATGTGTACAGGAGTATTCATCACAACTGGTAGCTCACATTTCACTATAGACAACTAACTTAGGAACTATATCCAAACATGTATATATAAACATGCCGTGTAAACCTTTATCAATTAATGACAATTATTCTTCAGTTGAATCTTTAAGATTCAATCACTATTTTCATACCTATAGTTTTTAGCCAGGTACTTTGCTAAATATTTCTCAATTTTACTTTAACAATCTAAAGTACTTAAAGTATTCTTTAATCATTTTTTTTATTATTATTTTTTTAAATATTAGCATAGTATTTTATATTTTATCTTTTGATATAGTTATTACTAGGAAAAATTGTTTTTAATATATGTTTTTTCTGAGAAGAAAAAGGTATGTTATTTTGAAATTTAATTATAAAGTAGACATAATATAAAAATGCTACATTTTGTGAAAAAAATAGGAAAGTAATTAGAAAATTTTCATCAAAATATTTTCATAAGAATGTAATTAAATAATATTATAATGCAAAATTTAGTTATACGTAATATAAATAATTAAAAAAATTACATCATAGTAAATTTTTTAACTAGTTATATGCATATTTTTTATGTGAAATATTTTAATATATTTATGATATTTTATTAATAAATAGTCGATAATTTAATTATCGATAATATCTTTTTTTTCAATAATTTTGTGAATGGGTAATGTATTACAAAGGTAATATAATAAATAAGGATATGCATTAAGGACGGCTGGGACGAAATAGAGAAGCTAATCTAATGTGTCGATTTCAGTTTGGCTGCATAGTTTTGATGGAATCCTAAAGACAGCTCACCTTACACTCATTATTTGCTCTAAAAGTCAACAACTTTCACCTAATGATTGACAACTTTGTACCTAACTTTGTTTGTTTGCTATGCCATTTTTATTATCATTTTTTAAATGTAGTTCATGATCACTACGTAGTAATTAAGTTCAAAGTTATTTAAAAAATGCAAATAGACAATTTATAATTTTTTTTCTTATAAGTTTAGACCAACCCAAATTTATTGGGACTAAGACTTGTTATTGTTGTTGTTGTATAAGTTTACACCAAGTTGATGATAAACTTCTTATAAAAAAAGGTTTAAACGCCTCAATTTTAACTGTTTTTAGAGATGATAAGTCTATAAACTTTAATGATTCACTATTAAGTATAATTGATTATAATTTATATAGTAGACCAATATCATTTAACGGTCATCTCAACTATATAATCTCGATAAATAAAACATTTAAAAATTACTTATTTTTAAAATTAAAACACATAACGACTAAATGATAAATATATTTATTCCTCTTGATTTGATTTTTACAAAGTTTATTAGAAAGACATGATTTTTGTTTTTGATTCTAATATCATTTAACGGTCGTCTCAACTTTATAATCTCGTTAAATAAAACATTTTAAAATTACTTATTTTAGAAATTAAAACAGATAGATTTATTCCTCTTGATTTAATTTTTACAAAGTTTATTATAAAGACATGATTTTTGTTTTTGATTCTAAATATAAAATTCAAAAGAAAAGGAAATAAATACTTCTTTAAAAAAAATCTTACAAAACCAAGAACTATAATCCCTAAATCTATTTAATAGAAAGACAATTTTGCCATTGTGGATTCTAGAAGGAGCTTTTATTCTTATATAAATTGAGAAAATTACAAAACTAAATACAAAATTAAAATAGATAAATTAATATGAGGACAGTTAAATTTTCCTTTTACAAATTTAATCGAAGGAAAGTTGGAACAAAGTGATCCTTCAGTAATAAATTTGCTATACAAATCGAGATTTTCTACTTTAGATTTATCAAGTTCTTTTTTATAAAATATAAACTACTCTGCAAATGTTCCTCATCGAGTTCATAGGGATTTACAAAAATAAGTTGAATTTGAACCAATCTCACATGCTTTTTTTAGACATTATAATAATGTTCAACATGAACTATATGTGATTGAAAAGGAATTTGAAGTTGATAAGTAAAAACATAATGCAAAAAGAAGAAATTGGTTCTCCAAATGTTTCTTGGAAATCATAAAAGAAATGTAAATGAAATAACACTAAATGTGCAAAAGGAGAATTAAAATTGGATGAAGTGAATAGAATGTGGGGAAAATAGAATCTATTCTAATTTTCATAATCAATTTGCTTTAAATGTTATAGTAGTTATATGAAATTTCATAAGAATTTGACAAACCTTAAATCTTTTTCAAGTTTAAAGTATAAAAACCCAAAATTAAGTTAATAGCTCCCGCTAATTAAATTTAATGAGGATTCAAAAGTACAAGTATCAAATTCCACATAATCCACTATTTTTTAACATGAACACACTGATCATTTTAGTTAAATTAAGGCTTCATCATGTTTCCCAAAATGAAGGTTTAGAAAATCATGATGTTGATTAAGAAAGAAAATTAATTTAAATGTGCAGGTGCAAAGGAATACATGTCAAATAATAAAGTTTGCATAAAGGAAAACAATGGAAATAAAACAAGTATTGAAATCTTCCATGAATTTTGTAGATTAATAATTAAACTCCAATCGTTTAAACTGATTCCCAGAATTCTTTAATAAATTAGAGGTTGCAATAACAATGAAATGAAAGTGAAGAAAAAATAAATTCCTACAGTTCCCTAAGGGAATTCTAAAAGAGAAAACAAGAATGTTACAAGAAGAAAAATTGAATGAGAGATGGAATGAATCCAAGATGGAGTGAATATGAATCCCAAAGCTCACACCAAGGCCTTTTATATAGTCCAGGGAGGAGAGAGATGAATCTGATTTGGCGAGCAAATATCTCAAGATCGGATTTGAGAGGATTTCCGCATGGAGATCAGAGGTTCAGTCAAGGCTGGCTTCAAGGCTGGTGGCTTTGAATGTAGTCCGAATCACGATTGTCTCAAGACTGGCAGCCTTGAATGTAGGCCACCGACCTTCTTTTCTTCTTTGAATGTAGGCCACCGACCTTCTTTTCTTCTTTAAATGAAGGCTGGCAGCCTTCTTTTCTTCTTTGAAAGAAGGCTGGCGACCTTCTTTTGTATTCTGCTTTTGGGTCCTCTAAACCAGAGTTTTCACAATAAACATCGTTTATGTACCAATTTCTTATATTTTCTTATGATATTAATATAAATTTAACAGAAGTCTTGAAAGAAAATATAAGTAAAATATGATCTTATAAGTAAATAAATTTTTATGAATTTTTTTACCAACTCAAAGTTTGTAATAGCTCACCTAAGTAAATTGCTACCGGCATTAGAATCCCAACCACTCAAAAGTCATCGAAACCCTAACAAGCCGTAAATATTATATAACACAACATTTTTCCATTCCATTAGCATTTTATTAAACAATAATATTTACATAAAACATAACTTTAATATAATTCTAAGAAATCTCATTGTAAATATTGGATTTAAATACACGACAACACAAGAAATATTTAAATTACTAATATAGGTGTCCTACACGTACCTGTACATATCATTATAATAAACATAACATATTGTACTCTAATCTAATATAAAACATCAAATTACATGATATTTTAACATTTTTCATATCCTAGAGGCAAATCATACATAATTAACTTTCATAGACATGTCCAATCTACCATACATTTTCCAGTACATCATGCATACCTGTGAAAAACGGGATCAAAAATCGGGGATGGGATGGGAGAACATAAAATGAGTAAGCTATTTTAAAATAACTTTGTGAGCAGATATAAAAAAACGTATACATAAAACATTACTTTCGTGCTCGTGTTCATGCAACATCGTTAAACATTTCAACTTAGATAATATTGTCACCAAGATCCCTGAGTAGGTTTTAGTTAGCAAAGTCATCTTCTGGGAACCACCCAAAATGTTAATATGCACCTAGAAACTCCTTTCGACCATATTGGACTTACCATATCGTAAATATAAATATAGATATCCCCTGAAATGTGCCAACCTCAATTGTGTTCCTTCGACAGGACAATCTGTGGTAGATCCTGAACCATATGCCGAATAGACATACATACATATCTGAGGGACAAACCTAAGGATGTGATTTTTAATCATCATCAACATAATATACGAGATTAAAAGTCGTTCAATATTACCTTTCACATCAACATGTAATCAATGCAATGCAACATATCTTGTGTTCTAATGCATAACAACCTATAATAGCCATGATGCATGAGCATATCATAAACAATATTATCTATACAATAAAACATTTAGTTAGTATCCACTCACCTAGAAACTTAGACCTTCTTTACGAATTCTCTGTTTGTCATTATTATCTGTGATTTCTGGGGTTCGATCTTATATTCTGGACTTCATATTAGAGATTGAACATTTACTTCACAACATATTTAAAACATCCCATAAACCCTCATGGAACATAACATAAACATATCATAAATATTCCTTTGCAATTTAGGTTAAAATTGTTCGGCAGAGGACTTTTAGCGATAGGTTCAGCGACCAAAGGTCCTTTGTATAAAGACAAAAGTGTCACGCCCTCATTGGACATGCCTCTCATAAACTGACTAATGACTTTCCACTAAGTCAATAAGTCAACTACCTCTGGAAAACTCAATAAGTCTACTGATTGCTCTGCTTCTGCTTACTACTCTTACCTGCATTCATCGGGGATAAACGCTAAGTACAATAACCAATAAGTTATGCACAATACACAAATAGCATGCATAACAATAGTTTAAATCATGCGCATCGATAAACAATTGTCTCATATCCAATATCATCAAATTCCTCAACATAATCACATTATTCCAACATTTTCATCCTTAATGAATAGTATAAATCACTGACATACATGATGTCTCAGTATATGATGTCTCAATGTATGATGTCTCAATGTATGATGTCTCAATAAATGATGTCTCAATATATGATGTGAATGCATTCATGATATACACCCACCATCCTCTTGTCATCCCATGGCCATATCTCATAATCTGATTGTGCACAATCTCTGGATTATAATCAATAAGGAGTATTCGAGTCTCACGGATATCCATTCCGAGTCTCA
>CAOGCB010781670.1:0-11359 GCA_948266635.1 Cnidoscolus chayamansa
AAGCCCTTTTAAAAAGGCAAGCTCGAACTACGTTGACTTTGATCCCTTATTCAAATAAAGGGTACGTAGGCATGTTTGGGATTAAATCTCAAATAGCAAGTCTAAATCCATTCAAGTTTTCCAAGAGCATAAAAAATCAAAATTGCTAAAAGCATCTCACATTTATCATGCATTTCATCACATTTTAAAGGGTTAGTTAACTGCATGACATGGTCTCGGGATCCAAATCATGGTTCGTAGACTAAGCTTTAATCTATTTAGGCTAATTAATCTAATAATTAGGTTAATTAAGTTAAAATTGGAGTCACAGGGTTTTTCCTAATTTGCCCTTAAATAATTAAATCAGGTGGCGACTCACACATATGTGCATTCATCCTAGTCATAGGCATTTAAATAATATCAATTTATTTATTTTCCTGTGGCATGCGGGGTGAGGGGTTCACAATTTTCTCTCTCTTTGAGATCTTCTTAATGGCATTATCTGTGGTTCATTTTCATAAGATATTTGTGAGTTAGTTTCTTCCAGAGGTGCTTCATTATTAAAATGTTGTATAGCAGTATCGTTAAGATATTCATTAATTACTGGAACAACATTTGTAGTAATTATGGATAAAGGAACATTTAAAGGTGTAGATAGATTTACCTTAATTTCTTGTATATCCACAATTTGTTTTAAAGTACTCCCACTAACTCCACCGTTTTCAAGGAATCTAGCATTACCAGTTTCCATAATTTTCGGACTGTGACTTGGAACATAAAACCTATATCCTTTAGATTTCTCTAGATAACCAATAAAGTATCCATTTATCATACGAGAATCTAGTTTCTTTTCATGTGAATTATATATTCTCGCTTTCGCCTGGCAACCCCAAACATGTAGGTGCCTTAAACTAGGTTTCCTTCCAGTCCAAAGCTCAAAAGGAGTTTTAACGACTGCTTTACTAGGAACCTGTTTAATATATATACAACAGTTTTGAGTGCATGCATCCACAAGGATATAAGTAATGAGGAGTTACTCATCATACTCTTAACCATATCCATTAAGGTCCAATTACACCTTTCTGCCGTACCATTTTGTTGAGGTGTGCCTGGCATAGTATATTATGCACATATGCCTCGATTTTCAAGGAATTTTGCTAATGGGCCTGGATACTGTCCCGATTCAGTATGTCTCCCACAGTATTCACCACCCCTATCAGATTTTACTATTTTCACTTTTCTGTCTAATTGCCTTTCAACCTCATTGACATATGCCTCAAAGGCATATACTGCTTGAGATTTATCATTAAACAAATAAACATATCCATAATGTGAAAAATCATCAATGAAGGTGACGAAATGCTTTTCTCCATTAAAGGATATAGTGTCAAAAGGCCCACATATATCGGTGTGTATTATTTTAAGAAGCTGGGTACTTCTTGTGGCACATTTCTTAATATGTTTGGTTTGTTTTCCCTTAATGCAATCCACATATATAGTAAGATCAGTAAAATCTAAATTTGGTAGAATCCCATTTTTTACTAATATTTCCAATCTTTCTTTGGATGTATGGCCCAAACGTCTATGCCACAAGTAAGCAAAATTTCATTCAACATGCTACGTTTAATTCTAACACTATTACACAAAACATGTAATGACTTAGCAAACTGATTATCAAGCTTTAGATTATATAAGCCATAAAAAATAATTCCATATCCAATAATATTATCATCCTTAAAAAAAATGGGATGACCATGTCCTAACTTAACATCAAATCCAAAAACATCAAGTTTTGAAATAGCAATAAAGTTCCTTGAAATTGAAGATACATAGAGAGTCTGAAATAGGTCTAACTGATAACCAGTATCTAAGACCAATCGGTAAGTCCCAATGCCTTCAATAGGAGCTTTCATACGATTCCCCATATATAGGAAATCCTCATTTGGATTTGTGGTTTGGATCGAAAGGAATCTCTGCATTGTGTTAGATACATGAGTAGTAGCACCAGAATCAAACCACCAAGTATTATTAGGAACTTCAGTTAAATTTGATTCGAAACAAACATAAACATAGTGTTTACCTTTCTTTTCGAACCAAGCTTTACGCTTATGTCAATCTTTCTGATAGTGTCCTATTTTCTTATAGAAGTGACACTTATCCACCGTTCGTTCCTTTTTCTCATCTTGATTAACATTAACAAGCGCTTCTTTCTTCCTTTTAAACTTGTTGGTTTTCACTTTCGAACTTTTTCCAGCTCCACGACCCATAAGGTTAACATAATGACTTCCTTGACTCTTTAATCTTACTTCCTCCCGAACAAGCTTACTGGCCAATTCATTAACATCCCACTTATCTTTAATAGTGTTATAGTTAATTTGAAATAGCCCATAATTAGGAGGCAGTGAGTTCAAAATGAACTAACATCCCACTTATATTTAATAGTGTTATAGTTAATTTGAAATAGCCCATAATTAGGAGGCAGTGAGTTCAAAATGAACTACACCAAAAAGGAGTCATCCATAGTCATCCATAGGGTCTTTAACCTTACCGCAATATTAGTCATCTCTATGATATGCTCTTGCATTCCTCTCGACCCATCAAACTTCATGGTCATGAATTGTGTCATTAGGGTACTAGCAAGTGACTTATCTGTAGAACAAAAATGTTCTTCCACAAACTTAAGATATTCTCTTGCACTTTCAGTTTGTGGAATAGTGGTCTTAATGTTGTTGGCAATTATCATTCATAAAAACATAAGACTCAATCTGTTTGACTGTTCCCATTGCTTGTGGTATAACTTCTCTTTCTCACTGCTTGAATCAGTAATAGTAGTGAGTTTCTCTTCCAATAGTGCCAAGTCAAGATCCAAAACACCTAAACGGAACTTAACTTGTTCACACCATTTAGAGAAGTTTACACCATTAATTATGGTAACAGATGAAGCATGCAAATAAAGTGAAATAGCTGCAAAGTAATACATAAATATTCACACGTTAATTTATTTTATGAATTCAGATAAACAAACAATTAAGTATACATATAGTTTTTCTTTAGGCAGATACTATAATATACTATCATAAATTAAATGCTATAGAACTTAATAGACAAAATATTTTTATCAAAATATACATTGTCTTTGGACATTCATATATAAACACATAATAAAATATCAATATGCCTCAATGATTCTCACTATTTATAGAGATAATTTACCTTTGGGCAAATCTTAAAATTCTAATGAGTAGTGAGAGTCAATATATCCATTTATTTTCATTATAAGTATTCTATTAATAACATGGATATTGACAATATCATAATTTAATTTAATATCTATAAAGACATTCTAATTTGTTCATTTTGGTGACTAACAAATTATAAACACTTTTATATAGATATCAAGTTAATCAATTCGCATATATATGATGATATAATTTTTTATTTAATTCAATGCCAAAAACAACTTTAAATTTGGTCACTTTAGTGACTAGCAAATTATTCATAATAGACATTGAATTAATTGCACGTTAGCATAATACATAAATAAAATATGGCAACACACAACTTATTAATTTTATGTGGTGATTAAAATTTTCAACATTATGATGCAAAGAATAGGGACTAACATGTAATTAACTACGTTTAGGGTTTTAAGTATAGAAATTCCAGCAACTTAATAATTATGTGGCCATATACTAATAAAACAACACAAAATAGCCACTGATGCAGCAAATCAACAATAATTTAATTTCTTGCAGCATTAAGTATTAATCAAATAAAGCAATAAAACCTTACACGCCAGTGTCCCACCAAACACTTTACACTTTTCTGTTTTAGGATTGTTTTCTCCTTTGAACCATTAATGATAAGCCAACAAGAATGAATTCATAAATTATTCATCAATTTATCATAAAAAAGACAACATATACAAAATAAATATTATATGGAAAATCATATATTCTTCAACCAAATGTTCTGATACCATATGTAATCTATGATATTTTAGATTATGTAAAATTTAGATATAAAATTACATAACGATTTTTAGGTCTTTAGAATTATATGATTTTCATAATAATAAAATTATCTGATGTTAAATTAGGATTGATCATTAGAATTGTTGTAAACGGTCTCTTGGATGATAAATTAATTTCTCCTTCTTAACCGTCTTAATGTTAACAGAATTTAGTGATGGTTGTTTTGATATCTATAACCCTAATGGATAGAAGGATGTCAATTTATAGAGATTAACTTTAGATCCGGTACGTCTATCAAATAACCGAATTAATGGTCATGATTTAATAGATTTAATTACAATTAAAAATGGTCAAAATTAAATATAAATTTATTGTATATTAATAGAGCCACTTAATTTTAGCCTTATTTTTAGCCCATAATTTTACATTAAAATCTTACATCTGCCACAATCAATTCTATTATCCGCAGTTGAAGTCTCACCATTGATGTCTCCCGATTGAAGTCTCATATTACCCATCACCAAAAAGTTTAGGTCTGGCTAAGTATGTTTATGTATGGTTTTTTTGTTTTGTATATTAAGTAATTGTATGTTTTTTTTTTGAATTAAATTCCTAATTGTAATATGCATGATAATGAAAGTAATTTTTGGTTTGTAATATTCTGGTTTGTGACGCCCTGTTTCTTCCCATAGGCTTAGTTTTTCAGCTTTCTTGAGACTATTTTAGGTCAGGTTTACAGGTTATATGTGTGTAGGTCGAGGAAACCCAAATAGAGAGATTTTCTGAGTGATATGAGTTTGATGGATTCTCTGTGTGGTGGGTAATCAACAGCAACCACCAATATAATACGAGAACTGATCATTGATGTAGATAGAATAAGCAGAAAATATATGGAAGCAATTATAGATTGTGCTCTTCTAATACCGTTTCTTAGGTTATTTTCTATTGATTTTAGTGTATTAGGTGGATTAAATCTGCATTGTGAGCAATTACCCATTCAGATGAGGTGTTTGAGATTCATCTGGTGATTTGGGTATCATACTGTGTTCACATTCTACTTAACAGTTTCTTCCCTTTTTCCCCATCTCTTAAGTCATGAATCTGCTCTTATTCTTGGCTCCATCTGCACATTTTGTTGTGTAGATTTGTGAACTAAAATTGATTTAATGTTTTATATATTTTCTATTTGTTATACCATGTGTGAACTGTGTTTCTCGGTTATTATTTTTAGTGATTTAGGTAAGCCTTAGCTGCTGCTTGATTTTCATATTAAAACAAACAACTAATCCTGTAATGATAAGGCTATAGAAAGCTTAAGAGATTATCATTTTTTTGAAAAAAAAAAAAATCTAACAATAAGCTATGCTCATTTTTATAGAAGGGAAAGGGTTAAATGGGTAATCTTCCAAAAGATGAACAAGTGAATCAGCAGTGATGTTTTGAGGAAGATACTTATGAGTATGGGTGTGAATGCCTCTGCTGCTCTGACATTTTTCATAAAACCTCTGTTCTTATATCACCCATCAACATTTCCCAACATAAATGTTACTTCTACATTCCTAAGGTCCCATTAGAAGCCAACCTCAGTCTATGTCTATAAGATTTTGTTCCTCTGTCTTTCTTTTTCACTTTAAACCATATGTCATCTTCTTGAAATGCTTCTTGAACTGTTCTCCACTCTCTGCTTTTCTGCCCTTTTACCTTTTTTTGCTCCCTTCAGTAGGCTTTAATATGAATACCAAAGAAAAATTATCGTTAAAGATAAGCTGAGATTTAACTTTCTGATTATGTCCTTAACTAGGAAGCTTTTAATATATACAGTATTCAGGCAATCTAGATGAATAGGAGCACCAAGACTTTGCATGTGCATGGCTGCCACTTGCAAGGCCAACCAGTTTATAGCTGTCGGTTTGGCAAGCCATAGTTTGGATGTCTAATGAACACATAAAAGGCACCTGGAACCATTATAACCTAATCATCTCTCTATAAATTCAAGGCCATTAAAGAAGATGTAGCCATTCACACTTCTTTTTTTTTTTTTTTTTTTTTTTTTTTTTGCTGCTAAAGTCATTAGTCATGATGAGATCAGCTGTGCCTATCGCCTCTCTCAAACTCATCACCCTCTTCCTCTTTCACCTACTTCGTGCCATTTTCTTGCTTTCGTTAACATTCTATCTGTAATTGTTATTCTTTGGAGAAAGTGTGGTTAATTGATATTTAAGCAAAAAGAATATCAGAACACCTTAAAAACTTTCCAGCATTACTGTACTGGTTAAAAAGTCCATTTTGATTTCCAAAAACTGTTAATGATCTCTATTATTTTTTCTTTTTCTTTATCTCACTTCCATTGACGCAAAGCTTATTATGAGACAGATGGAATTATGTAAAAGCTGTAATTAAGATGAGTTTGGAATTTAGTGATGGTGATATTATGTGATGGCTCTAGTGGCCATATTATGTGAACATGTTATATTGGTTCTTTGTTCTTTTTCTAATAACAGTTCCAATAATTTCATATAGCAGCAAAGAATTAGAGAGGAGTTGGTTGGTATGGGAGAAAAGAATGGTACAAGAGTCTTGGTCAAGAAAAATAGATGGGAGATTTGAAGTGTCTTCGGTAGTGGCCTACCTTTAGTTAATGAAGACTAGGATCAACATTACACTTTTTCCTTTTCATTCTTTTTCTTTATTAGTTATAATTTACTTTTGATGAGTTTACTGCTGTTGATTTTCATTTTATTCTTTTTCTTTATTAATTATAATTTGCTTTTGATGAGTTTACTGTTGTTCTTATATCACCCATCAACATTTCTCAGCTGAAATGTTACTTCTACATTCCTAAGGTCCCATTAGAAGCCAACCTCAGTCTATGTCTATAAGATTTGTTCCTTCTTTGTCTTTCTTTTTCACTTTAAACCATATGTTATCTTCTTGAAATGCTTCTCGAACTGTGTCTCCACTCTCTGCTTTTCTGCTTTTTTTACCTTTTCTGCTCCCTTCAGTAGGCTTTAATATGAATACCAAAGAAAAATGATTGTTAAAGATAAGCTGAGACTTAACTTTCTAATTATGTTCTTAACTAGGAAGCTTTTCATATATACAATTGTGAACCCCTCTCCCAGATGCAACATGCTAAGGATGCAATACAAATGTATATTGGATGGATGCACTTAGATGTGTGTGAGTCGCCACCTGATTTAATTATTTTAGGATAAATTAGGAAAAACCCTATGACTCCAATTTTAATTAACCTAATTTTAGATTAATTAGCCCAATGAAATAAAGCCTAGCCTACGAACCCAAGGTGGATCCCGAGACCATATCATGCATTTAACTAACCATTTTAAATTGTATATGTAATACAGGGTGACAATGTGACTTTAATTACTTTTATGCTTTTAGCAATTTATTAATGATGAAAGGAATAAAATAAAATAAGTGACATAAAATGTAATAAATAAATGAATAAAAATGATAAAAAAAATGGTGACTTGTCATTTAGGGTTTATTCCTAAATGTGTCTACGTCCCTTTATTTGAATAAAGGATCAAAGTCCACGTAGTTCGAAATTACCTTTTAAAAGGGCTTTGATTTTGGGTACTTAGTACCAAAATGGGTTTTGGGCTTTTTATTGCCAAATGGGTTTTTAGGCCTTTTGGGCCAAATTGGGTTTTGGGCTTTTTGCTGCCAAAATGAGTTTTTTGACACTTGGTGCTTAAGTGTGGTTTCGGGCCTTTGGGGCCAAATTGTGTTTTGGGCTTTTTGTTGCCAAAATGGGTTTTTGGGCACTTGGTGCCTAAATGTGATTTTGGGCCTTTGGGCCAAATTGGGAATTTTGGGCCTTTGGGCCAATTTGGGAATTATGGGCCTTTGGGCCAATTTGAGAATTATGGGCCTTTGGGCCAAATCTGGTTTTATTGGGCCTTTAGGGCCAAATATGAAATTATTGGGCCTTTAGGGCCAACTTAATGAACTTTGGGCTTTTTAAGCCAAATGGGTGAGTTTTGGACCTTATGGGCCTAATCTGATCTCATGGGCCATTTTGGCCTAGATCTGATGTCATTGGACCATTTTTAGGCCTTTTAGGCAAAAATGCAAATATTGGTGAATTTTAGGCTTTTAAAGTCAAATCTGAATTTTGGGCCTCTTTGGGCCTGATCTAATCTCATTTTGGGCCTTTTATGGCCAGACCTGATCTCATAGGCTTTTTATAGCCAGATCTGATCCTTTGAGGCCTTTTATAAACCAAATTCGATGTCATTGATCATAATAATAAATTGAAAATTTAGGCAATTTTATTGCCAACAGGATGCAATCTAGGCATTATGACCATAACTATGGATTAATTGGATCATTTTAAGCCACTTTATGTGATTTATGGGTAATATGCCATAATTATTTATTAATTTGGCATTTGTGGTCCACAAATCTAGGTCTAGCATTTGATGCAATGATAAATGAGATTTAGGCCATTTTAGTGCCAAAAATATTGAGATTTAGGCTTCATGGCCACAATTATGGGTTAATAGGGCCATTTTTGCTATTTTATTTGGATCTAGCATAAACACCTCGATTATTGATTAATCGGGCGTTTTTAGCTTAGATCTACAAAATCAAAGCAAATATGAATGAATGATTATGCTTTAGAGAGTGTGGAGTAGAAAGAGAAATAATGCATGTAATATTCAAATTTAAAAGATGAAGTTTAAGAAGATGTGTACCTGGTTTAGGAGTCGTCCACTACATAGCTTCAGCTTTATTGATTTAATTAATCTTTAGCAATTTAGTGACCACAGATCAAATAAAAAATGCAGCAGTTTATGCACTAGAGAAAGCAGTAAAGAATCGCTAAAAGCGAGGAGGGAGAGTGATCGCTGAAAACTCAAAGCGGGGGCCCCGAGAATGGAGCTGGAGGCTGCTTTTTATAGGGAAAAACGTGTTTCCGGCGGCCTGGGCCACTGGACCAGTGGCCAGGGGCACCTGGTCTGGCGCCCTAGGGCACTGCTTGGCGCCCAGGGGCGCCAGGATTTTGGCGCCTTGGGGCGCCACTTGGTATGGCGTCCTGGGGCGCCTTCTGGCGCCCTGGGCCGCCATTTTGGCGGCCCCAATTGCCGAGGTGGGTATTTTCTTCCGATTTTTCTGTTTTTCAGGAGTTTCATATTTCCAAAAATTATTCCGATGACACCTTTGGGTCCCTTATACTTTTCCGGACATTCCTAGTACCACATTGATGTAGTTTCGGGACTTTTCTCGAAGGATCTCCGGTCTGGTCGGACTGTTTACAGTCCGAAAAAAATTGCCTTTATGAATCTTAAAATTCGAGTATTCACATTGAGCAATTTAAAAGCATTGATTTCACAAAGCTTTCATTAATTTCTACTTGAGCGTCATTGGCAAATCTTCTCTCTCTTCTTTATAGTTTGTTCAGTTGTAATCTATTTTAAGAGAGTGATTCTTTTAAAATTAAAAATTCAACTTGAGATTAGTCTAAGTGAGGGTACATCACTTGGAAAAGATTTTAAGCATCTTGAAAGCTTAAGAAGGTTTGAGGGTACATCAAACTTTTGTAAAGGTTCACTAAGCACCTGGAAAGCTTGGAGAAGTGTAAGTGGTTTGTCTCTTACCTGGTAAAAGAGATCAATAGTGTATTGTAAGTCTTAAGAGGAAGCTTGAGAAGAGTGGATGTAGGCTTGATAGCTGAACCACTATAAATTGATGTGTTTGAATTCTCTTTTCTCTACTCTTTTATCTTTGATTGTCATTTTATTTGTATTACCTTGAATTGCTGACAATTACTATTGTTTAGACCACTGTACTTAAAAGCTTATTGAGTTGCATGTTGAAATTAACTAAATAGAACACCTAGCTAATTTCAGCGTAAACAATTTTCTCTCTGCTAGGCAAAATTTTAACTAGCTAATTTCACATTTTGCAATCTTAAGATAATCAACCTCTTACACTTAGATCAGATTAGATAGCACATTAGAAGTATTCATCCATAATTTTTCACAAGAGTTTTGTGCAAGAACTTGAAAAAATGATTAAAGTTAAAGAGTGACCAACTCACCCCCTCTTAGCCACTCATTTGGGACAACACAATTTTTTTACATCATCAACATTACAGTTTTCCTAGTACATGCAAAAAAAAAAACTAAAATATACATAGCACAAATGAGTAGTGATGCCTACAGATTGAAACAGTTCATTAGTCCACTACTTCAGAGGACTAGTACCTGCTTGTGGTAAAAATCAACACGCTGAGTATTTTTGCTAAGTCAGTGTAAACAATAACAATAAAATATTAAAAGTTATAACATCGTAAAATTTCAGTTGACATTGTCCATTGTAAATTTCCAAAGTTCAATGCTTTATTTTCTTAACAACGAAATGCTAATTGCTGATACAAGTTATTTGCGATAATAATAATTTTGATAACATTAATATTTTCAGTTGCATCATCCAATTCAAGTTCATTCAGTAATGATAGTCCTTTGCGACTGCCCTATCCAGTATCATTGTTTTCATAATTTCTCAATATATCAATTTTAATATCAATATTATCAATTATCAATTCCATAATAACATCATAATTAAGCCCAATAATATTATGCAGATACGAATGTTATACATAAGGACAATAGGGGTCGAAACCTGATCAATCAATAGGGCTGAAGCTATCAGTACAGTTGGGTCGTAGCCAATCAACATGTGGAAAGTGTAATGGGCTATACCACTCGGAGTATCTTTCACTGTATCCCTGTAAATCAGTATACTTCATTGTATCCTCAATAACCAGTAGGCAGATATGCTATTCTATTGGATGTCATACTCATATACTAATCTCATTTTCTAACATAATAATCTTTAGGGCTTACCAATTTAATTAAAATAATTCCCTTCACTTAAAAATATCATCTTATTTTTCTCATAATTATTTCAACTCATTATTATTTACATTAATATTTAATACATTTATCATGTTTCAATATTCTTAAATTATATACTTTGTCATTCTCTTTTTAATTTGTAATATACATTTTTATTTATCATTACTTGAAACAATTCTTAACCTTATCATTTACTTAGTTCAAAATTTAACTTTAACCTATATTTTTATTTTACCATCTATTCTTCTTTTATCAATATCAAATTTATACTACTTTGATTCGATTTTAATATCTCTAATTTAGTTCAAAATAAATTCTAAATCATTTACTAACTTTCATATTTTATATTATGGTCAAATGACCATGTTCAAATTTTGCTTTATTAATTGTTATCTTTTATTCGAATAATATTATTGTTTTTATTATTTATTTTTTTAATCCATTATTTACTTGGTTTATGGATCAACACACACTCACCATCTAACCCAATTTCTCTCTTTAGTTTAAAAAGTTCAAAAT
>CAOGCB010781947.1:0-10648 GCA_948266635.1 Cnidoscolus chayamansa
AAATGAAAATAAAAAGGAAAAATAGAAAAGAAAAAGAAATGAAAAGAAAAGAGAAAAGAAAATAGAAAAAAAGTTGAAAAGTCAAAAAAGTTGAAATGTCAACAAAAGTGGCATAAAAGGGATAAGATAGGGAAAAAGTAAGGAAGCCAGCAGAACCAAAGAAAGAGAGTCAATGGGAGAAGGAAAAGAGAAAAGAGAAGAGAAGAAGAGGAAGAAGAAGAAGAGAAAATATTTAAAGGTTATTTATGTATAAGTTTTTGTTAGTTTTAAAAGTTTATATAATTTTTATTGAAATGGATAGTAGGTTAGGGTTAATCTAACCTAGAATATTGTAACAAGCTTATGTTGATTAAAACACGATTTTTGGACTTAAATCAAGGTAACAAAGACTATAGAAGTGAGTAAAGTGATTGAAGTGTGAAATCTAGAAATAGGATTGTGTGAACAGTAAATTTGTGTAAAAGTTCTGGTGAACCAAATGAAGTCCAAAACTTATGTATCATATACCGATAGAAAGGTTAAAATGTTAGCTACAAATGTCTAGAACATCACTTTGGTAAATTAGGTCATTTGAGGCATGAAAATATAGGAAAAATAGACAAAGGTCAAACTGCCGGGTTCTGTAATTTTCCAGTACAGGGCAATAGATGTTATAAATGATTTGGAAGTCTTAATGGTTAGAGAAAATTATGAAATTTGGTACGAAACTAGTTTAGGAAGTTAGCTACAAGTTTCATGTTTAGAATTTTGGCTAAAAGAGAACTTAAATAGGTCAAAAAATAAGACAAAGGAAAGGTGATATTGTAATTCTGCAGGAAATTACAGAAATGAGAATGGTAAGTTTGGTATCCAAATGGATTCCAAATGACCTGAAGTTTTGAGTGGACCTTTGCTAATATGGAATAGAACTTCAGTTAAAATTTAGGATCAAAATGACTTGAATAGATGGAGAAATGAAGTGGAAATACTAAATGTTAGTAAAGAGAGGTACTTAATCGAGTATAGAACTTAAGTTGGGTAGAAAGTGGCTCAAATGAGTTTGACATGAGCAAAAACTTTAAGAGAACCTTGAATTGTAAGTTATGGAGTCATTGTGTAATCATGTGCACGATGAAAATGTGTTTAAACATTGTTATTTGATATGGTTGGAAATTCTTAAATATTATTGTTTGAAAACAGGGTAAGCCAAGTAAGTTATAGGGATCATCATGCAACCGTGTGCATGATGACATTATGTGTAATGTGTATTTTTATATGATTTTCTCTTTTGGTATTGATTTGAAAATCTGGTGAGTAAATTGAAATGTAATTTGGAAGCCACTAGTGAAATTGATAAAGAAGTGGATTTTTACAGAAATATGTGGATTTTAAATGTTAAGTATTATGTGTTTTGTTTGTGAAAGAGTAATGTGTTTGAGAATGATGAAATGTGATTGTATTGATTGAGTATTGAATCTTACGTGGTTGATATGTTGTTTTAGAAATATAATTATGAAAATGAAATTGAGTTGATGAGATATGACATGCTTATGCCTATGATTATGGAAACATGAGATAGGTTGTGCATATAATGGCATGAGATTCATACAGCATAACATGCATGACATGATGGGTGGATCACAGGAAGACCCGTAGAGATGAAGAGGTGACCTGTGATATAAAAAAAAACATGGGAAGATCCGTAGAGAGGGAGTGGTGACCCATGATATAAAAAAAATGAAAAGACCCGTAGAGATGTAGTGGCGACCCGTGATAAAAAAATAATATGTGTGAATGATATTGAGAATTTATTATGGTGCACCATCAAATGATGAAATATGATTATTGGAGGAAAGAAGAATGGTGGATGTATAGCATGGACTGCATTCATATGATGAGTTAAGACATTATATATTAGTACATAAATCATTCATATTAGTGTTTGATGATGGTAAACCAAAGTGTTTGCATTATTGATATTTGATGATTCATGTTAAGGATCATTGGTTGTTGATGAGCTTGTTATTTAATTATACAATGGAGGCTATGTTAGTGTGTGTATAACTTACTGGGTTTATACTCAGCGTTTATTCCTGATATAAACGCAGGTGAAAGCAATAAGAGAAAGCAAGGTGACCAGTGAACTTGATTGTAAAGAATTACAGAGGTACTTAGTTGTAATTGAAAATGTATCCCAAGACTTTTGTATTTTTATACAATTGTAAATTGTAACTATCACTATAGAAAAGAGGCAATATTATATAAATCTTGTAATTATGCTGCGTGAATTATAATCTGAGAAAAGTTTTGTAATAATGTTTTAAATTTGGTTTTATGGAAAGATTCTTGATGAAATGATTATGTTTTAATGATTTAGAAATGCGAAAAATTTCTATAGAATTTTACAGGGCAATGATCTATCATTATCCCTTATAGGGTGATTGTTGATTTTTCAAGGTGGAAGTGGAAAATTATTAGTCATTCTGTGGGAGGCATGTCATGGTGAGATGTGACAAAATCCTCATAAAAAGGACAAGTTTTATGGCCTAAAAACAAAAGTGACTAACGATGGACATGGAAGGACCAAATTGACCATTTAAAATATTTTTGTAAAATGATTATGTAATTTTCACTTTGGATAGAAATGTATAAATTCAAAATGAACATAGACAGTAAATGTGTGGGCCAATGCATTACAAAGATTTGGTATACAATGACCAAAACTGAAACTTTTACCTAAATAATGAAAATGGACCATTTGGGAAAAACTAATGACCAAAATGAAATTTTCAATAGAGACCGAATTGAATAAATGACAAATAAATTTGGACAGTAGATCTGAAAAATTTATGGGTTAGATTTATACAAATAAAATATAAAAATTTGCCTAAATAAAAATCGGGAAGAAATATGGACTAAAATAAATAAATTGTAGAAATTTAGGACCAAATTGTAAATTGCCTTAAGAGTCCAATTTTAAATACTGAGCAGTAAATTTTGGACATAAATTTTGAGTAGGTATTAAATATAAAATATTTAAATTTATAGATAAAATGAAATAAGAGACCAAAATGATTAAATCATAAAGAACTTAAGACCAAGTTGTATTTCTATGACTAATGATCGTGTCTGCATAATATCTTGGGTTAAATGTAAACTTTTGAATGAAATAAACGTGAAAGTATGACTTGAATAAATGTGAAACTGTTAATAGAAATAAATTGTGAACTTAAAATCCTTGTACAATCGAAAATTTGACTGAGATTTTTATAGAAATTGACATATGAAATGTACACGTAAATTATGGAAGAATAAACTGAAATAAAAATTTATATATATTAAAATTATTTTATTATTTTTATCTACACCTACTGAGCAAAAATGCTCAGCATGTTGATTTTTGCCGCACGCAGGTACTGGTTCTCGTAAGAAGTAATTGCGGAGGCCGTGTGGATGAAACGGCAAGCATCGTGAAGTATGTAAATAATTTTGTAATATTTTGGCATGTACTAGGATTTAAATTTTGGAATATAACTAATGAAATTTCATATTTTAGTTTGTAAAGTGAAGAATATTAATATTATGATAAATTTATATTATCGTTATTATTTCATACGGCTGCTAAAAAGTTGATATTTATTTTCTATGGCTATTAATTTTTTATACGACAAAAAAAATAGAGAAGAATGGTAGCGTTGCCCAATCGGGATCGTCGGATCAGGCAGGGGCGCTACAAAATATATCCTTATTGTTGTAAACTAAAGTTGATGGCTATCAACCAATGATGGAAAGCTAGTAGTGACATTTCTGAAGAAACTTGTGTTCACTAGATTTGGAGCTCCAAGAGCTATAATCAGTGATGGAGGGACTCATTTCTATCAGTTTACAATTTATCTTTGCTTCATTTAGTTGATTAGTTGCAATGATTGCAATTTTATTAGCCTAAACAGTTGCTTCACCTATAATTTAGTAGTTAAACTCAATTCCTTGTGGAAATGATATTCTACTTATCACTTTATTGCTCTTAGCACTACACCATAACACTTTTTAAGCATTAATTCTTGAAAATTTTAATATCTTGTAAAAATTTATTGTTTGTAAATCTAAGAAAATTGACACTTAGAATAGAAAAATGAAAGGAAAAAAAAGTTGCAGATGAAGAGAAGGAAGAAGAATTAAAAACGATACATGGTGGAGAAGCCAATGCATAGAAGAAATAGCTAGAAAATTATATTTGAAGATAAAGATGATGAAGAATATAACCTTGATTATGTGGATATGATAGCTTTTAGTTATGTTTGTTTTAAAATTTTAGCTTGTTGGTTTAATGAGTTTGATGACCATAATCTTATTAGGCTTGTTTTGATTATATATTTGGTACATACATATATTATATATAATTAAATGTTTAATATCTTTTAGGAAATCTATATATTAATTTTACGAAAGATTCTATATATTAATTTTACGAAAGATTCTCAATTCAAAAAATAAATATTTTGATTCCTAACATCTATATTTAAATGATTCAAAAAATAAAGATTTTTTTTATTCTTGACAACTATATTTAAAATGTCTTATGAAAAGTTCTTCTAGCGGTGGTGGTGAATAACTTATAGTACACGTTGTATTGATTTTTTTTAGGGGACATTGGGGATAAGAAGAGCGTTAAAAAGATAATTGATAAAACTAGAGTCAATTCACAATTTATTTATAATCACAATTGAATGGTAATTATATAAACAAAATTCATTATTCAAATATCGCATTGGAGTCCTTTGTTTGACATAGGCAGAGATTGATGAATACATTTGAATAAGAGCAATGACTCTTAATAAGTATAGATAGGCTACAAGTGAGCTTATGAAGCTAGGAAAAGAAAAACATTTCTTGGCTTCGATAGTGGGGGAAGAAATTTTTGGGAGTGAATACAAAAACTAATGAAAATTTAAGATTCTCTTTGAAAGTTTTAGAATTAATAAATGATGATAAAAAAAACCAACAATAAACTTTATATACTGAGGCAATAGAAAGACCCAAATTGGCTATTTAAAAGAATTTCAGAAACTATATAAAAAATTAGAGAATAATTGATAAAATATGAAATTTTCAATTGTATTACGACTGATATGAATCTCGAAAATAAAGCATTGAATAAAACATATATTACTATTGCTTATAAGATATTAATTATGTTATAGCCTATATTTATATTTGATTGTGCATAATACTTATAAAATTGAAAATACTCATATGAAATCATATATGGTCTCAGAGCTGAGTTCATCCTGTGCCAAACTCAATCTGTGAATACAAAGTAATTTGCAAAGCTATGAAGAATGAAGAGAGAAACTTCTAATCATGGAACCTGGTAATCCTTTGATTCAATCTTCTTCTTTAGTATTACCTCCTTCTTGTAAAAAATATATCACTGATAAGATAGAAAATCTTGTAGAAATAACCCATATTCCAGAAGATGCCCAAGTTTCTAAATCCCTTGTATCTATTCTTAACCCTTATTTTGTGTTTAAAAGATCTTCTTTTTTTAGCAATCTTCGATAGATTATTTCTCGTCCTTCCACTCATGTAAAAGAATATGTCCAGTCCTCATCTCTATCTCAGTGTACTCTTTCTTAAGTATCTACTGAACAATATGTTACCATTGAGATCCCAGAAAATTTCATATCTCAATGGAAGAAGCAAAGATACACTCATCTACATTTTGGGGCAATAAGACTCGTCCTTTCATATCATGGACGAAAAGGACTTCCTGTAGTGGCACGGTTATCTTTACTGGATACTAGGTATCTTCAGTATGAACATGCCGTTATCGGCTCTATTGCTACTATCCTCAATGCTGACAGTGTAGTTTTAACCTTCTTTCCAAATTTCAACATGTCTTTAAATGATCCTCATCTTGGTACTGCTCCGAAAGTTCAAGTTCAGATAACAGGAGCAGAACATATAGCTAATTCAATCTCAGCTACTCTGCACCACCAGATTGTTTATAGACTTCAAGATCATGCCATTAACTTACAAACTCCGAGAGATTCCCACGGAGATGCTTTGTTTATTTTTGCAGATGGCAACGAAGGAACTACACCTACCATAGTACAAGCCCTTAGACAGATGGAAAAGGATGATCTAGAAAAGTTGATCCCCTCAACTTGGATCACCAATTATGAACGATTACATCAGCAATCCCAACCTGTTCAACGTCAAGATCCAGTCTTTACCAGACAGACAGACAGAACAGTCCAAATCACTTTTCCATCCAGCTCACCAAGACACTCGGTGTTAATGATCCAGCCTTTCAAAGGAAGGCCAGAAAAGAAAATCCCAGTCCACAGCTATGACTCTTCAGGTCGACACATCTATGTGGCCAAGCTGAATGGTCACTTCTTATGGGACACAGATCCTAATATGTGTGACCCTGACTGTACCTGTGCAGAAGAGGATTATGACAGGTATGAAGCTGTATTTCCTAAAACAACAGATCCAAAGAAGAGAAAACACTCTTCTTGCAAATCTCAATAGAAATTCAGTAGACATCACCATGACGATGACGATGACAACATATCGTGGATTGGGCTTCCTCCAGCTGTGAACCCCTCACCCCGACGACACAGGAAAATAAATAAAATGAATTATTTAGATGCCTATGACTAGGATGAATGCACGTGTGTGTGAGTCGCCACCTGATTTAATTATTTTAGGGCAAATTAGGAAAAACCCTATGACTTCAATTTTAACTTAATTAACCTAATTATTAGATTAATTAGCCCAGATGAATTAAAGCAAGCCTTTGAACCAGAGGTGGATCCCGAGACCATGTCATGCAGTTAACTAACCAATTTTAAATGAGATGAAATGTAGGGTAGAATGCTGTGCATAATTATGATGGATGTTATAAAGATGATTCTAAAATGATGATAATTTTGAAAGTAGTGATGACTTGTTATTTGGGGCTTATTCCCAAATATGCCTACGTATCCTTAAGGGATCAAAGTCAACGTAGTTCGGGTTTGCCTTTTTAAAAGGACTTGGATTCTTGGGCCATATGGGCCAAATTGGGTTTTGGGCTTTTTATTGCTAAAAGAGGTTTTGGGCTTTTTATTGCCAAAATTGATTTTGGGCTTTTTGGGCCAAATCAGATTTATGGGCCTTATGGGCCAACTTATGGTTTTGGGCTTTTTCTTGCCAAATCATGGATTTTGGGCCTTATGGGCCAAAATGGATTTGTGGGCCTTATGGGCTAAATTTGTTTTTTCTGGTTTGGGCTTTTCTTGCCAAATCATGAATTTTAGGCCTTATGGGCTTTAATATAAATCTTGGGGCCTTTTGAAACCATATGTTCTGATCTAACTTGAAATCATCGATTATTGATTAACCGGGCATTTAGCTTGAACCTGTTTAACTATATGGAATACATGCAGTATGCTTAGTTCATAGTATATATTAATACTTGAATTGAAAGAGATTGAGCTCGAGAAATGTGTACCTGGCGCAGAAGTTTTCCACTGCAGAGCTTCAGCTTACTTGATCTCAAATTAAAGATTAACTTAAGGTGATCAAAACTCAAACAAGAATGCTATGTATGAATGCAGAAAGCGGTAAAGAATCGCAAGAAGCGAGAAGGGAGAGTGATCGTTGAAAACTCAAAGCAGGTGTACTGAAAACCATGCTGAAAACTGCCTTTTATAGGCGAAAATTGGGCATTTCGGCAACTATAACCGCCGTGGGCCGCAGTCATGGCCGCGGCATGAGCCTGCGGTCATGGTCGTGGCTAGACCCGCGGTGGAAACCACGGTGGCCTGCGGTCATGGCCGCGGCGTGGCCTGCGGACATGGCCGCGGCGTGACCTGCGGCCGTGACCGCGGCGTGGCCTGCGGTCATGGCTGCGACATGGCCTGCGGCTGTGACCACGGCGAGCCGTGGACATGGCCGTGGTGAGGGCCACGGCCACAACCGCAGTGAGCTGCGGTCGTGCCCGCGGTGAGCTACGGTTGCGGTTGCAAAATCTGTCTTTTTGCTCGATTTTCGTTTCGAGGCTTTTTCGGAAGTTTTGGACCTCCAAAAATTATTCCGAGAGTACCTTTGGGTTCCTCGCGACGTTCCGGACGTTTTGAGTACCATATTGGCATTCTTCCGGAAACTTTTCTGAAAGACCTCCGGTCTGGCCGGACTGTTTGCAGTCCGAAAAAATGGGCTTTCTAAACCTCAAAATTCGAGTATTCACAGTTGCCTCCCACTGACGATCATAAAGATAATTTATGGAAGTCAGTGGTTGTCTGAATTTCGAATTATGAATTCGTGATTTTGGACTGCGTTTTGGTCACTTTTCCTATAAATAGGCTTAGCCTCTTTCATTTTTCTCACTTTCTCTCATTTTCTCATTTTCACTTTAAGAGATTTTCTCTCAACTTTCAAAGTTTAGATGGCTTCTTCAGGGCACTTCAATGATGATGATATCTTGGAATCTTTGGAGATTACATTTGAGTATATTAATCTTACAGCGGATGTAGATACTCATGCTTCTATCACTGGCGTCTATGCCCGGGTGAGGTTTTTTTTTTTTTTTATAAATATGCATGCTAGAGTAGGATTAAGACATTACTCTATGATAAGGAATCAAGAATAATTCTTAAACGGTCTTATCTTTTAGGATACTTACATTAGATTGGACGTAGGAGAGACCTCTGTGGTAGAAATTTCATTGGAGATACTTGATCACAGTAGTCCAGTAGGAGCTATTATCAGCCCATCTCATTTAGATAATCTCCGACATCTTGAGATGAGTCGAAGCATATACAGAGATTTGCTAGTTGCTCTAGCTGAGAGATGGTGGGATACCACTAACACCTTCCACCTTCCTTGTGGTGAGATGACAATGACCCCTACAGATTTTTCTGCAATTACTGGTATTCCTTTTGGTATTCGAGGGATCGAGCTATATCAAGACTGGAGGATAGAGGTCCCCTCTGCTCGAATGATTGAGTTAATTGGGATTGATCTACCTCGGATTGTCGAGCCTCATTCATCTGTCCCGATTCTGAGTGTCTCCAGGCGCTGGCTATATCTGCAAGCCAGAGATATTTATGACCGATTTAGGCAAGGGGAAATGACGGCTACTCAGGTGGCCAGATTTACTCTGCTGTTGCTTTTCGTTTCGACCTTCTGGTCCAACAGGAGGGAGAGCTTTAATCCTGCTATTTTGAAAAGCTTAGAAGATTTATCTCATCTTGAGGAATACAACTGGGTTGCAGCCATTCTAAGTCGTATGTACGACGATATGAGTGACCTGAGCCGGGGGCACGGTAAACCCTGTGGGACTTACTACTTTTGGGAGGTAATGTAAAGAACTCTTCTCCCCCTTTTGTATTTTTTTCTTTTCAACTTGATTTTTCTTACTAATTATAATTCTTTCTTGCAGACTTGGGCATTTGAATATTTTCCCTCCATCCGTCCAGAACTCATCAACACGAACCTTGGACCCGTTCCAGTTCCTTTGGCTTGGAGATGGTATCGGCCGAATTTTCGATCTATTCACAACAGGAGATCCTTGAAGGACCTGAGGGTCTTTTTCGACAATTGTACTCAGGAGCAGGTAATTGTCTTATACCCTTTTTAAATATGTGAAAATAAAAAGGATTTATTAACACATTTGCATCTTTTGCAGATTGAGATGGGGATAATGAACACATGTCTTCATAGATGGATTGAGGTTGATCCTCACTTTTGGCGAACAGAGGCTTTGACCCGACGGAGAGTCGTACTATCACATCCCATCTTGCGCAGATATTATCTTGGTGAAAGAGTGGACTTTCAGATTAGGCATTGTCGTTCTGTCCCTTATCCTCCTCCTGACGACATGCGAGCAGGGAAAGACATGGTCCTTACTGAGACTCACATCAGAGGTCTCCCTCATATAGAGTTCATTCATGGGGGAGATTACGACGATTTCTGTAGGATGTTTTTAATGCCCCCTATCGGATCTCGCTTTGATAATCTTGAGGGACTTTCCCAGCCACCTCGTCCTTGCTCTTCCCGGGCTTCAGGCCCTTCCATCAGAACTACAAGGAGAAGAATTTCAACTGGTCCAAGTTCTTTTTCTCCGGTTGGGGGTTCTTCCCAAGCCGGGCCTAGTCATTCTGCTGGACCAAGTGATTCCACAAATTACTTTCGGATTCCTCCTGCCATAGCAAATGCCACCGGGCCACTTCATCCGGATTTGCTTAATTTGCAGCTTCCATACAGTGTTTCTTATGTCACCCCGGATGGGCCTTTATCTTTTCGGAAAATCTCCGAAGAACGTGCTCATAGTTGGCATATTCCTTTTGATTTTATCCATGAGGTAAGGACCATTGAATCTTTTACAAAAAAGATTCATAAAAGATTACTTGTTACTACTGCTTGATGCAATTTCTATCTTCTTTGCAGGTTCCAACGGGTTTGGTTGCCTAGATGACAGAACTGATTTTCAGGTTAGAGCAAGAGCTTTCTTCAGCCTTGACTCGGTTGGCTTTTGATGACCCGAGAAGACGGAGGCCACGCCGTTGATGTCTTTTGTATTTGTTTGTACTTTCCTTTTTGCTGTACTTTGTACCTGCACTTTGTTAGTACTAAACAATGTATGCATAAATGTGTTTTGCCATTTTAAAGATTTTCT
>CAOGCB010782119.1:0-11769 GCA_948266635.1 Cnidoscolus chayamansa
TGAATGAAACATTCCCAGTTTAGAGCAGAATTCATCAAACGAGCTATTTTCAAACTCCTTTTCATGATCACCTCTTAGTGAGGTAATTTTAAGTTCTTTCTCATTTTGCATTCTTCTATAGAATTTCTCAAATGTTTCATCCTTATGAACGGGAAAGAATACCCAAGTATATCTAGCGTAGTCATCCACAATCACAAATGCATAAGTATTGCCTCCTAGACTCATTAGGGTGATTGGTCCAAATAAGTCTAAATGTAACAGTTCTAGTATTCTTGAAGATGTGACTTTGTTTTCCTAAGGAACAAGCTTTGTAGGGGTGATCTTTTTCAAAGTTCAGTTTAGGCGTCCCCTAATCAAGTTCATTCTAGATATTTTTGAAATCAAATACATACTAGCATGTCCAAGCTTTCTATGCCACAACCAACTATTTTCTTTTAGTGAAACTATACATTTTTCACTGTGCTGAAGATAATTAAGATCAAGCATATACACATTTTCATGCCTGGGAGCTATAAGCAGTGTCAAGTCATTTCAGTTCAAAATATCAGAATATGTGCTAAAGAATGTTACCTTGAAACCTTTGTCACAAAATTGACTTACACTAAGAAGATTTCATTTTAGTCCATCGACCAAGGCAATGTTTTCAATGCACGGTTGGTGACCAATTGCTCCATTTCCAGTTATTTATGCTCTATCCTTGTCACCAAATTTGACATATCCTTTATTTTTCAGTGTGAGTTTGGAGAAGTAGTCTTTTTCTCCTATCATGTGCCTTAAACATCCACTGTAAATGCACCATTTGCTAGATTCTTTCATATTTCTGAAACATACCTGCTAAATAAGTTTTCAGATTCTAGGTACCTAAGTCTTTTTGGGTCCTTGAAGGTTAGTGTTATTCTCTCTGAAATCTTTAGGTACCCATATCATTTTTACTTTAGAGTCCTTTTCTAATGAGACATGAATGACTTTGATGACCAATTTTATTACAATAAAAGCATGTGACAGTAGGCATATAGTATGAGGTTTCTTTAACAAAGAAATTATTATATCTGTTCTATTTAGGCATACTTCTAAATCCTATACCTGATATTTTATTTGTCAATTTATGTGATCCTAACAACACATCTAGATTGTGTTTTCCTTTTGAAAATCTAGACAGGTCATCTATTAAGGTTCTCACTTGTTTTTCAAGACTTTGATTCTTTCTAATGAGTAGTTCACATTCATTGCTAGATTTCTCTAATTCCTATTCTTTTTCTCTAAATAATCATAGTTGAGCTTTAAGAGACTTATTTTCTTTTTGAATTTCTGTCAAGATATCTAGTTCTAATTTTAATGTTTCATTTTCTAACTTTAGGTGACTGCATCTATTCTTATAATTTTTGTACTCTTTATAGACTCTAGCAAAGGCAATTTCTAATTCTTCTATATTAAGAGGGTCAAAATTATTTACCTCATGATCAGTTTTGGATGAAGCTTCAAAAATTTCTTCAAATGCCATTCCACGGATTTCAGTATCACACTTTTCATCTTCTGTGGAACTAGTGTATGAAGCTGTCCATACAGCAGCTAGTGCTCTTTTGCCTTTGTCTTCTCTGCTTCTTCTCTTTTTCAGTCTTGGACAATTAGGCCTGATATGTCCAGGTCTATTGCACTTATAGTAGATTGCCTCTTTAGGTTCCTTCTGAGTAGGAGAAGTTGTATCCTCTTTTGGGCTGAATTTCTTTGCAAACCTTTTATATCCTCTTCCTCCTTTCTTGAATGCTCTCCTAAACTTTCTGGCTAGCATTGCCATTTCTTCATCATCACTGGAATAGCTTGAAGATTCAAACTGTCCAGACTTTAAGGCAATTGCTCTGAATTTCTCTTATGTGGCATTGCTTGCCTTTAAAGCTATGCCTTTCTTGATCTTTTCGTTCTTTATGTAGTCTTTTTTAAACATCATATCATGAGCTATCGGTGATCCAATAAGCTCATCATATGTGAACCTTAAGAAATCCTTGGTGTCAAATATTACAGTGGCTTTGGCTTCCCAATATTTTAGTAATGATCTCAATATCTTCTTTACAAGTTCTTCTTCATCAAATATCTTTCCCAGAGCTTTCAGAACATTGACTAAATCATTAAATCTAGTACTCATGTCTGCAATAGTTTCTCTTAGTTTCATTTCAAACAGTTCATAATCTCTCAACAACATGTTAGATTTTGATTCCTTAACTTGACTTGTGCCTTCATGGGTAACCTCAAGTTTATCCCATATTTCTTTAGCCTTTTCAGAACCAGAGACTCGGTTATATTCATTTAAATCTAACGCACAATGTAAAATATTTATGGCTTTTTCTCCAATCATTATCAGTATACTCAACTTCTATTTTAATGACAGGGTCCTTTCCTTCTACTGTTTTCATTGGAATAAAATGACCATTTTGTATGATTCTCCAAGCTTTTATATCTACAAACTGAATAAAATTTATCATTCTGGTTTTCCATAAGGAATAGTTTGAACCATTAAATAATGGTGGTCTAGTGATAGAATGTCTCTCTGTTAAAGGAGTAGGAACTCCTGCCTGGTTTGATGTACTAGCCATTTTTAGGATCTTTCTAAGGTTGTTAAACCTTGAGCAATAGGATTAGGCTCTGACACCAATTGTTGTCCCGAAGTTATGGGACCAAGAGGGGGTGAATTGGTCACTTTTTGATTTTTCTTAATTTTCCAAGTTATTTCTCTAAACTTATATGTGAAATTGTAACTGGCTATTTTTCAAGTGAGTTCTATTTTTATCAAACTTGTATGGTTTAGAAAACTAATGAAGTCTGAGAATGAATTTAGCTTGGCTAATTTTCTTTTACAATAAAATTACCATTCAAGCTACTGTTTAATGCATAGTTTGAGAGGACTTAGAGTAGTTCTAGCTAAGCTAATTTTTCCAGTATGGCAGAACTACTGTTCACGTGACTATTCACTATAGAATTTAGTTGAGGTTTTTGGTTTTCTAATTTAAGCTCTTTTTCATTTAGCTTTATGAAAGCACATTCAAATTTCAATGAAATTCAATTAAAGAACATACAAAAACTTGATAAATAATAAATTAAATAAGAGTAGAGTTGAGAAAATTCAAACATAAGGATTTATAGTGGCTTGGCTACAACCAGCCTACGTCCACTCTTTTCAAGCTTCTTCTTGAGAGTTTCACTCCACGATCTATCTCTTTTCCCAGGTAAGAGATGAAACCTTTATAGTTCTTCTAAGCTTTTACAGGTACTTAGACAACCTCTTCCAAGCTTCATAGGTACTAGGAAACCTCTTACAAGTTTGAATACCCCTCAAACTTCTTTTAGCTTAAAGGTGCTAAACTACCTTTTCCAAGTGATGTACTCTCACTTGAATACAATAAATGTTCCTCTCGGATTTTTTAGAATTGAATTCTCTCTTTCAACAATTACAACAGATTTGCTATTAAGAAGAGAGAGGATATGCCAATAAAGCTTACAATGAATGCTTAAAAATGAATGAAAAATCTGCTCAGAAAATTACTCAATAATATCGTACATTCATTAGCCAAAACTTAGAGTAAATGCTAGTATTTATAGGTCAAAAATTCAGCTCATGTTTCCAACACTAGAGGACAACAAAATGGGTAGTTTTCTAGCCATTGGAGCTTGGCAGACTACTGCACAGACTGTGCAGCCGTACTGTGTTAGGCTTCTGTTAGGCTTTCTTCAAAATTAGCTTAGCTAAAAATGTTAACTCTAAAATTAACTTAGCTAATTTCAAAATTAGCTTAGCTAAAAATATTTTGACTTTAAAAGTAGTTTAACTAATTTTGATAGTAGTAGGCTAATTCCAAAAACTAGTTGGCTAATTTCATTTCCAATAGTTTCAACAAAAAAGTGTAGCTGTAAAATTAGTTTGGCTACTTTCATTTTTCATATGTGTAATAAAAACTCTTTCTCTAGAATTAGCTAGCTAATTTTAACACTAGAGTTAAAATTAAGTATCTAATTCCAGCTTATTTCAACTTGATTTTTCTTTGTCTTAAAATATATTTTTGAGCATAAGAAAAATATTTTAATGCATGAGAGATCATTGGCATAGTTCTTAATTCTCTTACATTATTTCAGCCTATGTCTTCATCTTGTCTTCATGATGTATCTCTTTTCCATGCTCTTTTCATTTCTTTATTCTTTTGATCTTCTTTCATTCTTTGATTTGAAATTCTTGCATCATTGTTAGCACAATTAATTAAGTTTTGTTATCATCAAAATAGGTTTTCTCCTTATGGGGTCAACAATACATTTTTATGGCCCTAGGGTGAATAATATAACAGGCATCATTTGCTTCACTCATAATGTTCCCCTTTAGTGTGACATCATCTAGCACACATAGTTTGTTTCCAAATCATAGAATACCTTGGATGTCAAACATGAACTGATCATTCTCCCCGTTCATTATTGGCATAGAAATCTTGACCAACTCTAGGTCTTCATGTTATTTCTGAGCCACCTGCTCAATAAACACTGAAGTTACTTTTATATGTGCCAATAAGGCTTCATTCTCTAATATCTCCAGTCGAAGCCCATCGCTGATTAGTTTGTAAAATTCTATGACCACTGGCCGTTATACTATAGTGATGTGAGAAAGACTACTCCATGATTGCCGACTAAGAGCATCAGCAACTGTATTTGCTTTGCCCAGATGGTACTATAGTATGCAGTCATACTCACTAAGCAGCTCTACCCATCATCTATGTCTTAAATCCAACTCTTTCTGAGTCAGAATATGCTGGAGAATCTTATGATTTGTGAAGATCTCATATCTAACTCCATATAAATACTATCTCCACATCTTCTATGCAAATACCACTACAACCATCCTGTGAACCCCTGCCCCTCGAAAGTGCGCATACACATGAAAATGAATATGAGCTAAGGGTAGAAATGCACGTGAATGTGAGTCACCACCTTGTTTAATTTTTTAGGGTAAACTAGGAAAAACCCTATGACTCCAATTTTAATTAATTAACCTAATTTCTAGATTAATTAGCCCAATAGATTAAAGCACAATCTTCGGACCCGAGGTGGATCCTGAGACTATGTCATGCTGATTAACTAACCTTTTAAATGTAGATGAAATGCAAGGAAAGTGTTTTGATGATTTTGACTTGTTATTTGGGGTTAAATCACAAACATGCCTACGTACCCTTTATTTAAATAAGGGATCAAAGTCAACATAGTTCGAATTGCCTTTTTCAAAAGGCTTTGATTTTTGGGTACTTAGTACCAAAATTTGGTTGTTTGGACACTTGCTGCCAAAATTTGTTTTTTCAGGCATTTGGTGCCAAAATTGTATTTTTTTTAGGCGTTTTGGTGCCAAAATTGGTGTTTTTTTTTTTTGGCATTTGGTGCCAAAATTGTGTTTTTTGGGCATTTATTGCCAAATTGTGATTTTTTAGGCATTTGTTGCCAAATTGTGATTTTTTAGGCATTATGGGCCTAATTGAGAATTTTTTTTTTTGGCCTTTAGGGCCAAATTGGTGATTTTGGCCTTTATGGCCAAATTGGTTGTTTTTTGGGCCTTTAGGGCCAAATTGGGAATTTTTGGGCCTTTAGGGTCAAATTGGGAATTTTGGGCCTTTAGGGCCAAATTGGGAATTTTGGGCCTTTAGGGCCAAATTAATTTTTTTGGCCTTTAGACCAAATTGGTTTTTTGGGCCTTTAGGGCCAAATAGATTTTTTTGAGCCTTTGAGGCCAAATTGATTAAGTGAATAAATTGGGCAATTTCTTTGCCAAATATTAAATGGACTGTAATTTAGGCCCTTTGCTGCCAAAAAGTGATGAATTAAGGCTTTTTAGCCACAATTATTGATTAATTGGACTTTTAGCCGAATTATTCGAATTAGAGACGATATGCCATAGTTATGTATTAACTAGACATTTTAGCAAATAAATTCGGATTTAAGCTTAATACATCGATTATTGATTAACCGGGCATTTGGCTTAAACTTGTTTAATTAAAGCAACTGAAATGGATGAATGCGTTTATGCAGCAGTTTGATTCAGAATTAGATTAAAAGAGAAATATGCATGTGATACTGAAATTGAAATAAGTAGAGTTTCGGGCGTACCTGATTTAGACGTCTTCACCTTCGGAGCTTCAGTTTGCCGGCTTTCCAACAATGCTAGATTTGAATTACTTAGGTGATCAAAACACAAGTAACAAATGCAAAGATGATGCAGAAAGCATATAAAAGAATGGCAAGGAGCGAGGGGGGAGAAGAGATCGCTCGTCAACACAAGCTGTAAGTAATATTGAGAATTGCTTAAAGCAGACTGAGAATAGAGAGCTCATCAACACAAGCTGTAAGTAATATTGAGAATTGCTTAAAGCAGACTGAGAATAGAGAGCTCGTCAATACAAGCGGTGAGTAAAAATGAAGGACCAGGGCTGGTTTTATAGAAAAAAATAGGCCGGAGGGCAGTTCAACCGCTGGCGAGGGCGGTCGACGAGGGCGGTTTAGTGACCGTCGGCAGGGGGCGGCTGGCGACCGCCGGGTGAGGGGCGGTTGGCTACCGCCGACAAGGGCGGGTGGCCACCGCCGGCGAGGGTGGTTGGCTACCGCCGATGAGGGCAGTTCGAACTGCCGGTGACCCATCTGCTTTCTAATTTTTCATTTCGGAGGCTTTTTCGGGAGTTCCATACCTCCAAAAATTATTCCGAGAGTACCTTTGGGTGCCTCGCGACGTCCCAGACGTTTTGAGTACCATATTGGCATACTTCCAGAAAATTTTCCGAAAGGCCTCCGGTCCGGCCGAACTGTTTGCAGCCTGGGAAAATAGGCTTTCCGAGCCTCAAAATTTGAGTATTCATAGTTGCCCCCCACTTGCAACCATAAAAATGATTTATGGGAGCCAGTGGTTGTCTGAATAGCGAATTTTGAGTTCGAGGATTTTTGGGGTACTTAGTACCAAAATTGGGAATTTCAGGGCCTTTGAGGCCAAACTGGTTTTTTTGGCCTTTAGGGCAAACTGGTTTTTTGGGTCTTTGAGGCCAAATTGATTTTTTGGACCTTTCAGGCCAAATTGATTTTTCTCATTTCTTTTTCTTATTCAAGAATGAATCCTTTCTATAGTCACAGTATGCACAGTTGGACCAAAAGTCTCTCCAAAGTAGAAAATATCAATATGGGGAGGTACGGTCAATTGCTACCCTTAGGGGAGTGGTCATTGACAGGGACTTTCTACGGGCCTGCATCAGACTTTGGGACCTAGAGGCCTATGTTTTCCGGTTCGGGGCCATAATAGAGGAGATGTGTCCCCTCTTTGAAGAATTCTGCACAATTATAGGGTGCGACCCAATGCCCCTTTGGTCAGGCATGAGGTCAAAATTGGGTATGTTCGGTCGTTTGAAGTCATGTTTCAGTTTAGCCAGCCACAAGCTAGGGCCATGATTGTTGATGATTAGAAGGTAATTCTACTGCCGTTAATTGATGAGTTCTTGGAGGCTCAATCAGATGACCCAAACCGGATGAAGCTGAGGATGCGAGCCTTTGTTTTCTGCTTATTGGCTGGTTTCTTCAACAAGGACCAAGACTTTGGGGATTTGCAATTCTGCCCGATGATTAGGCAAATGGAAGGGATGAGCTGCATTGGTAGTATTGTTCTCGCTGAGACTATTCGAAGTATGGATCGAGCGGCTTTAGGTCATGAGAATTGGACAGTCTTTCCCGTCATCCTTCAGGTTGGTACTCTCCTTCGTTTTTTTTTCGTCACCTCCCCCTAGAAAAGATTAGGAGGAACGCACTGCTGAGTGAGTTGGAGGAATGGACTGACATGGGCGAGGAAACGGGTGAGGTGATTGTTTTAACTCCCAGAGAGATAGGTGAGACTTCGGGACCTAAAGAGGACACGGACGATGTTGCTTCATGCAGACACAGAGACACTTAGTTTAGACTAGACTCTGGAGGGGATACGGACGATGTTGCTTCATGCAGACATAGAGACTTAGTTTAGATTAGACTCTAGGGATTTTTCGGAATTTTGTTTCTTGTTTGATGGACTTTTGACTCTTTTTTGGATTTTGGGAATATGACATTGAATAAAAAAAAATTATTATCTGTCCCATCATCTCCTACTTTTTCTTTTTTTTCATTTTTTCCATGCTCTAATTTTTGCCTAAGCTGCCCTTTCGGGTTTTCGATTTAGCGAGCTTTTGCCATAACTTTTGCCTAGACCGCCCTTTCGGGTTTTCAGCCTAGCCAGCTACCCATTTTTGCCTAAGCCGCCCATTTCAGGTTTTCAGCTTAGCGGGCCCCGATTTTTACCTAAATCGCCCTTTTCGGGTTTTCGACTTAGTAGGGTTTTTTTATTATTATATATATATATTTTTTTTTTGCTTCTTTCCTTTTTTTTTATTGGCAAAGAAAATAATGAAAATTTTTTTTATTTAGACCGGGCCCCTCTTCGGCTTCCTAAGTATCTTCCTTCACATTTCATGGGAGAATCAGGTATGATGTAGTTCCTACTTTACATAGAAATCACAAGGAGTAATTTCATATGTAGTACCTTTTAAGTTGATCCGGATTGCATGGGTTTACAAAATCCAAACCATCCAAATCTGTTAAAGTGACGGCTCCGCCGGGAGGTATCTTCTTTAAAATATAAGGTCCAGCCTTATGCGGGTGGAACTTCTCACGAGGATCTATGACTGGTTGTCTAATTTCTTTCAGAACCAAACAACCTTCTTCTAACTTCTGGTCTTTGACCTTTTGGTTGAAGCGTCTAGCCATTCTTCCTTGGTAAATTTGAGTTTGATGGATCGCTTGCAATCTCTTTTCATCCATAACCAAGAGTTGAAAACGGTAATTCTTAGCCTAATCTGCTTCGCTGACTTGGCTTTCCTGAATGATTCTTGCCGACTGAACTTCCAGTTCAACAGGCAATACTACTTCCATGCCATTTACCAAAGGAAAAAAAACGAAGTTGCCCCCGGTAGGTGTTCTGATCGAAGTCCTGTATTCTCATAGGGCATTCGGTAGCTGTTCGTGCCAAGCTTTGTGCTTTTGAATTGTTTTATGCAAAATGACTTTTATAGCCTTATTTGTAGCCTTTATAGCCTCATTTGCTTGTGGCCGATAAGGTAAGGACCTGTGATGCTGAATCTTTTTTTTTCTTCAGCAGATCAGAAAATTCCCTTTGAAAATGAGACCCGTTATTAGTGATGATCTCAAATGGTGTTCCATACCGACAAAGGATGTTGGTACGAACAAAATGTGCTGCCTTCTTGGCATTCAAAACTGAATAAGAGGCTGCCTCAATCCACTTAGTGAAATAATCCACAGCGACCAGGATGAATTGATGACTATTAGAAGCCTTTGGGTGGACTTTGCCGACCACGTCCATGCCCCAAGTTGCAATTCTTTAATAGGTTGCCCCGGCATTTTTGAGCCAAAAAGGCATAATCCTGTAGCAGTAGGTTCCCCACTTCGTGGTGAATGTCGTTTTCTCTTTGTCTGGCAGATGCATCATTATTTGATTGTATCCGACAGCAAGATCAATCAAGGAGACCATCTCATGTCCAGCCATTCGGTCTACCAACAAGTCAATATACGGCAGGGGGAAGTCGTCCTTTGGACATGCTTTATTCAAATCCCGATAGTCTACACACATTCTGACTTTGCCATCTTTCTTCGGCACCGGCACAATGTGGGGTAGGCAATGGGTTCTATGAATTTGTTCTCTAGTTGCTTAGCCACTTCCTCCTTGATTTTCAAGGACCATTCTGTTTTCAGCCTCATTAGCTTCTGTTTTATCGGCTTAGCCTCAGGGTACACTGGAATCTTGTGCACTGTTATTGCTGGGTCTATTCCCGTGATGTCACTTGCCTTCCACATGAAGCAATCAACAAATTTCTTCAAGCATTCACTGACCTGTTCCTTGTTCACACAGTCATATGCAATGTATGTATGTTTATTTTCTTCTTTGCCAATTATTATTTTTTCTTTTTCATCTTTTATTTCATTGATTTTTTTCATTTCTTTTTTGCTAAAAGATGCTTGGAAAGATTGACACGCAGGGTAAATAATTTGTGAATTTTTTATTGAAAGGGACAGAATCGTCCTCAAAGATTACATTGAATCTAAGACTTGGATTTTCTAAACTCGACATAGAAGACTCGGAACTGGAACTCGACTCTGACTCGGTTTTAGACTCAGGGTCAGGCTCAAACTCAGTACAAGACTCGATGTTTGACTCAGACTCTGTTCAGGACTTTGATGTCAGACTCAGACTCTATACAAGACTTGATGTCAGACTCAGACTCAAGGTTTGACTCAGGAAGGGGCTTGTTTTCAGCAGCACATTCCTCCTCGATTTACCAGTTGGTGAGGGGCCCTTTGTACGGCTTGATCAGACTCAGCAGGTCTTGACTTTTGTCATTATCAGTAATAACTGCAACCTCACCAAAGAGACTGGGCTGCATGAGTTCTTCTTTCAATTGATCCATTTGAATCAAATCCTCTACCTTGGTAGCAGTAGCAACGAGCGATTGGAACGTCGGTAGGTACTGAGTTTGCAGTTGTTGCTGGTAAACAGGCAGCAGGTTTTTGATAATTATATCCACTTGCTCTTGTTCTAATGGCTGGTTAATCATTTGGGCGGCCTTAGCCCTCCACCTCGTAAGGAACAAGGAAAAGGGTTCATTGCTTTTCTGTTTGGTGGTCTCCAGTTCTCTCCGAGTAACATCCACCGCATTGCAAATATCCTCCCAGGTTTTCATTTTAGACCGGTCCAGGCTGACAAACCATCTTAGAGCAGCGCCAGTAAGGGACTGTTGGAATAACTGAGCAAGGAGCTCGCTATTTAGTCCGAACGGGTTAAGGGCATCCACATACATCTTCAGGTGCTTTTAGGATAAGTGGTTCCATCGAACTTATCCATGTTGGGCATCTTGAACTTAGTGGGCAACCTTGCTTCGGGGAACAAGGACAAGGGGTCCATGTCCACCACTTCCTTGTGTGTCTTAAGGGCAGTGATTGACCTTTCTAGCAATTCCAATTTTTCTTTCATTTTCTGAGCTTCCAACTCAGTAGCAATTCTGGAGGGCATGTCATCCAAGTTAGGGACAGGGTTTGATGATGTTGGTGCAGCAGTGGGTCCTTGGTTAGTGGTAGGATCCCTCCCAACAATAGGAGCCCCATTTCCATTTCTATTACCCAGTTCAGCTATCAGAGCAGTCCTTTGGGCATCCAATGCCTCATTCATTCTAGCTTCCATTCTAGCTTCCTTCCTAGCTTCCATTTGTTCGATGAGATTCTAGATGTCAAAAAGTGATGCCATTGATGCAGTTGGGGTAGTTGGACTTGTAGGTGAAAGTTGGGTTGGTGTTTCGGGAACAAGAGGTCTTGAGATAGATACCTGTGTGGAAATAGGAAAAGGATTAGGACAAGGTAGTAGTGTTGTGTATCAAGGTGACTGATGTAAAGTAGATCGACTCTTTGTCCAACCGTGCATGACTGAAACAAAAGCATGGTTTGTGTTCTTTGTTGTGTTCATTTTATGATATGTCATGAATTTGCACAACAACACGTCATAATCCGTTTTAATGAAATGCTTCAATCATTGGGTACATACAGTCCTAAAGGATAGGTACTATAGGCTATGACACAAATAGAGAATCGGCTTATTAAGGGACCCTTGAACCTTGAGCATGGATATACCTAACCACATGTGAAACAAGGAGTTTCGCGTGGGTCCGACGGTACGCATACTCA
>CAOGCB010782368.1:0-11667 GCA_948266635.1 Cnidoscolus chayamansa
CGCAGATGATTGGGGATTGACAAAACATATCAGCCAGCATATGCAAAAGATAGAAACATTTCCAAAGCTACTCTGCTGTATTTAAATTACCTGATGGAGTTATAGTGGAATTTACCTTCATCAGTCTACATGGTGCATACATATCCATAAACATTCTTATAACTTGTGGCCAATAGGTCCACAGTATAACGAGATGCACCAAACAAGTAAAGAGAATGATGATAAAGCTAGTGTACTACCAGGGTTAAGTGAAGCACAGCTAACATCCAACTAATACTGCAGAAGAAACCATAAATTTCTCATTCATCATTGAAAATCTGTACCACCCACATTAACACAAATGTAATAATTGTAGAACAGTGGCCCTTGGGTCTGATATAAACAATTATACAACCACAAGGAATAGTAGCATTTCACCATTATCATATTTAAAACAAACAGATAAATTACATCTATTTATGTCATATATTGTTATCAGATGTAGCGAACATATAAATCATAGGCAATTATTGGAGAAAACTTTGTCACAGGTCTTTACAACAATGATAGAGCTTACAGAGACAGATGCTCCATACTTCTTAAATGTTTCTCACTACTACATGGCTAGACCTATAAACGTACGAGCTTCTTCATTGACAGAAGAGTCTGGTCTTTCAGTTAGGAACTGTTGCCAAAATACATCATTTACTTGAGCTGCAGCTGTAGGCCCTTGAGTGCTATTTGGGGATTCATTTGAGGAAGATAAAATTGTATCCTCATAACCTGCATTCCAATCCTTTGAGGTAACCATCATATCAGATTCTTTACCGTTGCCATTGAACTTTGATTCAGGAGATCGGCCAATTTCCTGATGTATTTCAGGCATCCTAGCTGGATAAGAACTCCTATTGACTAGAAGTGGGGAAGATGCCAGAGTTAGATTTAGATGACAAGAGATCTGGCCATCAACTTCTTCATCAGAACTCAAATTCTGCGGCAGCAAATGAAGTCCTGGGGTTTCATTTACTGTCACTTCTCTTGGGGAAGATGGATCAATTTTGAATGAACCAGATGTCCCAGTATCTGAAAGTTCAAATGTTTCAGCTGCAAAAAGCAGACTCGATGTTCTTAGTGGTGCATCTTTTGGGTTCACTTCAGATACTTTCCTCTGTGGACTTGCCTCATCTTCATTGGAACTCTGTTTGCTGTTTGAGACCAAATAAATATCTGAAACAGCTGACGACAATTCCAGTCTCAGCTTATTTGAGAAATCTTGATGGATAACATTCCCAACAGGTCTAGAACAACTGTGATTCTCGACAATTTCTACAGTTGACTTTGAGTAATCAACTTGAGGCAGTCTTCTCTTTTTATTATATGCAGAAGAATCCATAAAATCTATTTTATGAGTGAGATATTCAACAAAATTAGGATTCTGAACAGCCTTCTCAAAGCAAATCAGCAATTTTTCCATCCTCTGGTCCATACTATCCAGCCGCTGAGTCAGATCTTGAAACTGAAGCTTTTCAGCTGACTGCTGCTGCTTGCTTTCCGCAACACTTGCCTCAAGTGCAGCTTTGTCTTGTGCAAGCCTATCTATTTCTTCCTCAACTGCTGCTCTTTCTGGATCCACAAAAGATCCCTGCGAGTGACTATGACTGTAAATTGGTTTCCTTCTGCAGATATTTTTGAGAAGATGAATTTGATCTCTCACAAAATCTTCATTAGCAAATTCCCATCTCTCAGGATCAATCTTTCTGAATCCCTGTCATCAAATTAAGCCATTTGCTGAAGCTAATTAGAGAAAATAAAAAAATAAAAAATATCAATTCCCCAACCCCATTTTGAGGAGAGAATGATCAATGGGATACATCATGGAGAGAGGGAAGCAAGATGGTCTGCTGAATTCCAGCATCACCGCTAGAAGGCAAGAAAAGGATTAAAAGAACGGCTGGCAGAATATTTACAGAAGATGAAGAAGTCCAGAAATAAATTTAACCATTCAAATATAGCCACCTTTCATAAATGGGGAATTTTTCCTCCACAAGAAAAAAAAATCGAGATTAAATTATTTAAATGACAGAATTGTTACCAAGCTGTAGTAATTTGATGCAATACAAACGGTTCAGTAAGTTTTTCAGAGAGCATTAAGTCACAACTCAGTACGAAAAACTCATTTTTGGGAATAAAACATATCCAGACAAAAGAATAATGGTTAAAACTAAAAGAGTATACAGGAAGAAGAAAGAACATGAATCTTGCAGTCCATTATAGGTCAGTCCAACTAATCTCAAGGGAAAGATGATAGTTGCAGTTTATTTTGGAATGTAATGGCTCCTCTATTTGTATGATATGCTCTTTACATGTAACTATAATTATACATTATTGTTGTAAAGCTAATTTACAAGTAATTAATCTTTATCTTGCCACTGAGATACAAGCTTTCCAATCATATCAAATCCTTCCATTTCTTAATTCTCGCAGAGTGAATTCAAGATTTGAGGATCTGCCGTTAAACACCAAGGATTACCTTGTTAATTCACAGTCCTTGAATTAGAGAAATTACAAAATAGCAGTTGGTCACATTTCCATCATTCAAGAAATTGAAAGCGAAAAAAAAGAGAGGTTCAAACATAAAACCATAGCACTAAGCACTAACCACAAAATAAGAATAAAAAACCTAAAGGACTCACATAGGTATTTAATTGCCTGATGAAGCTGGAAAAATTGTTGTGCTTGAAGTAGGTAGGAAGGAGGAGTCGCGCGAATTCGGGAGGATTCCAAACCACGAAGCTGTTCTCGTTGGAGCTCCAGGACACGATCTCGTCCGTGGACGAATCATCCACCATGTCGTAAGTCTTTAACAAGAAAGGAGCCGGCCCCCCGCCGCCACCTCCACCTCCAACGCCAGCGGCGGCAGAGAAGGCTGAGGGTGGGACCGTTTCCATTAGACTGTGTCCGACTTGGAATTTAAGAAGTTTGGGAGTGGAGATAGGATGACGGAATGATTAACTGAAATGAAGGTTTGCGGATGAGTGAATCCAAATTGAGAACAAACCCTTTTGTAGTTAATAGGTTGAAGTTGTTTCATTTTGTCTGAAATTAAAATAATTTTATATCCATCGTTTCATTAATATTCTTTTTTTTTGGTCTTCTTGTCTGAAATTAAAATAATTTTATAATTCTTAGATGTCCACAGTATCATTAATATTCTTTTTTTTTTTTTGGTCTTCAGCATGTTTACTAAAATGTCTTAATTAATTATCTATAATATTTATTTAATATATATAATAGATTCATAATTGATAAAAACAATATTAATATCCATATCTTGTTTAAAACAATTAACATGTATCTAAGTTTCAATTCTGTAACATGCAGCCTTCTTTATTAATTTTTATTGTTATTTAGATGATTAAAATATATAAATTACATTTATTTGATTTAAATGAATTCACCAAAATGGACAAGGCAGACATGGAAGAGGTTAATCCTGAGCTTATTTTAGGGCAAAAAGACTAGCTTAATCAGCATCATCATTCTGAACCACTAGAAGACCAAGAACAATGCAAATGCTAGCAAGCAGTAGGTATTCAACTATTCCTCGCACCACTCCCTGCTCTCTCAACTGTCCATCTGGTTTCTACGAATCTTCCCCACAAAGCCTGTAAAGCTTTATTTGGATGAGTTTCAATAGTCTTTGATAGCTTCTCATAATTCTCCCTCTCATACTCCGCATATATACCCTGCATACACACATCTATTGAATCAATGATGGTAGTAACCTTTTCTTCTGGGGTTCATTGGGCTCCCACATCATAACATTATACTACCAGCCATTATAAATTTCCTTCTTCATAAATCTGATGCATTAACACAAGGCGTCAATACGAACCTGAAGACCAAGAACTTGATAGAGTTCTTTCACTTTTGCAACACTGCCTGGATCTGCTTTCCCATAATTTTCCTGCAAAAGAATGAAATTTTCGGGAAACCAGTTCAATGCCTGTCATAGCACATCATAGTGTCGGTGTTCTACAATGAAGCATCCTACTTACATATAACAATTTCTTCTGTTCCTCATTAGCAAGTTCCAGTGCTTTCACGACAAACCAAGTGCACTTGCAATCTTCAATATCTGTTCCAACCTAAAATACCCAAGACGAGTCTCCAATTATCTAACCAAAACATGTAATACACACAAGGCAAGGAAACGTATACACAACAAACCCCATAAACTTACCTTACCAGTCACTTTGGGGTCTCCAAAGCAATCTTGATAGTCATCCTACAGCATAGATAGGCACAAGATTATCTCTGACATGTAGATCAGACAAATTTGACAATTTATTAAGAAAATACAGATACATGCGTAGATATCAAAGAGATGCAGTTTTTCTGCAAATTTAAATGAAGACTAAAAAAAGTTTCTCTTTGCGCAGTGACTTGCCTGAACTTGAAAATAGATTGTAATTTCAACAAGGATCTTCTTCACTTCAACATGGTTCTCAAGATTCTCACCTGCCATGACCAATGCACATGCAACCTGGGAATACAGAGAACACACACACACACACAAAAAAAAAAAGTCAATGCTATAAGCAAGCACTAAATCTTAACACTATGTTTGGAATCAAGAATTGTAAGAATTCAAATCAATTTGATTTATTTTAGTCAATTTTCATGTTTGGAATGAAACAATTCAATTCTTTTTAATTGAAAAAAAAAATTAAAGAGTTCATTTTGAATTCTTTTATCTATTCCAAATGAGGCCTAAAAGCATGCACTGGTGAAAAGTTAAAGAATGTTGTTTTCTGATGGAGGACATCTCAACATTGTAGATAACTGAGCTGCCGGAATTCAATTGCTTCACATAGGGGCTTGAGAGGGGCAAGCGGAAGATGGTAATTTCCTGTAGTTCCACAATGCCACTCCCACATAATACATCCTCAATTAATGAAGGTCCATGATGCAGTTTTACACGAGGATATTAGCTAGCTTACTTGACATCAAAATTTATTTTAGCATTATTATGATATGAAAATATCTTTTGTTGAGAGAAATGCAACAATAATATAATTAACCTGAGAAAAGTAGTTATGAATGCATATACAAGGAGAATTGCCACTCACTGGGAGGTAAATTGAATAGTAAGCACCTTTGTACTCAACAATGCGGTGATAACTGTGTGAAAATAAAATTGAATCTAATTAAAAAGATTGGAAAAAAAAATCCAAAATTAAAATATTTAGCATATGTTTGGCTTTTTATCCAATTGGCCAAAAAAAAAACCTGTTAATTAACAAGTTAAAAAATATAGAAAAGTATAGAAAAACATGATAATTATATCTTATCACTTACAGTGACAATGAGTAGTTTGATAGATCTTTTACTCCTGTATGGGTGGTAATTAAATCTATCATTTCTCCAGAGACTGATTGGAATTCCACCTATGTAAACAGGAAGACGATAAAAAAAGTGATCCTTGAATTAATGATTTAAAACACCAATAAAAGTTCCTGCCATATTGGTTTCACAGAGATTATAATACCTCTCTAAATAAATCCAGCAGATCCACATAATAAGGCTTCTCCCTGAAGTAAATCTTCAGAATTCGATAGACTTGATTGAGGAGAAGTATTCCATCATTTATAGCTATAAAACCAACCTATAAGGAAATGAAAAGATGACAGATAGAGAATCTGCAGCAGTGCATTGCTAATTCACAAACCAGTGAACATTAAATAGGTAAAAATAACCAAATTTCCATTTTTTGAATGATGGAATGAAATGAAACCATCAAACCTTAGGTAGCCTGAACCAGCAAGGTTGACCACGGCGTGTATGGGAATTATCCATGATGTCATCAAGAACCACTGCACACGCTTGAAGCTGGAATATTCAGCATCTAAATGAGTTACAATTAGCACATTAAGAAAAGTGAATATATGCCTAGTGGTAAACCTAGTTCAACTAAACTTATGAAGCATACACAAACACAATCATACCCATTCGATGCACCAACCAAGAATGCAAGCAAGAAGAATTTCCTCATCTGTCAGTTCTTTTCCTTCCTTGAGTGACTTGTAGCAATCAACAACAGCCAGTCCTCGGTACAGCTTTCCTGCCAATAATACAATCATAAAAGTGCTTAAATTAAGATTAAGAACATCCACTTAACTTTATAATTTTAGCTTATGACTTTGTGGGAGAAGCTCAAGTATGCAACATTCAAATTCTCACCTCTAGGTACATTATAGTCCAACATCTGCAGCAAATAGCCAAAGTCATATAGTTAGGACCCACTAGTATTTTATAAAGCAAGTAGCAACATGCTTCATACAAGGCAGTAGAAGCTAATAGGATTACCAAAACATGAAGGGACACAAAATCCTATATAATAAAGTGGTCTGCAGGTGCAGACACAGCCTAACCCCAGTAAAATTAAATTCAACGACGCAGAATATAAGGCAAGGAAGATTCAAATTTTTATCAGCATAATTATTTAGGCCAGATAAGTAATTCAAAACCATATGATGGATGCAATTGTGGAACACTGAGAATAACAAGACACTAAAGGTTAATTAAGCACTTGAGCATTGAGTTAGTAATAGGCTTGTAGTGACTGCAATGTAACGTTAATGATCTGCAGGTCTAGCGCATTGGAAATGCATAATGAAGTCTTTTTGTTATTTGGCATATAAATATAGGAGAGGACAGTTATTGGTAACAGAAGTTGCTGTTAATAACGGTCAATAACCACAGTTACATGTATATTTCTCAGAAGGAAATTAAATAAGGGTAATGAGAAATGGCCTCTTAATTTTTAATTACATAACAGTCGTTACATTATATAAGCCCCGTTATACGAATCCATCCATTGTTAGTAACTAACTAGTTGAGTCTTTAAAAAAAAAAAAAAAAAAAAAAAACTTAGTTGAGTCTCTACCTCATAGTGCAAAAGGTTAGGGGTGCAAACATGAGCGGAGAGAGGGAGGACGCTTGTAAAGAAATCTTAAATGTGTATTAAGTAGAGAGAGGGGGTGAATCAGGAGTTTGGTTCCCAAAAAATACTAGCAAACAAAATTTTTAAATGTAATAAAATTTACACCCTCCGTCTAAAAACAATAGTTTTATCTCCATTTTTATTTATACATATAATATGATAAAAAAGATAGAAATATAAATAAAAAATAAACAAATATATAGATAATGTGTAGTTAGTAAAGAACTTTTTTTTTTTCAAATTATCATATATTTTTATTTAGATGATAATTTATTTAATAACTTACCAATATACTCTTATTTAATGTACATGAAAAAGATAAAACCATTAGTCACAATAACAATTTGATAAAATAAACTATTTAATTTTAAATGAAATAATAAGAATGAAGCATAAGTTAAAACAGAAATTCATTACTTTAATTATATTATCTGTCTTTATTTTTTTATACCGTGTAAAAACAGAGGTAAATATCTTTTGTGGGATAGATGGATTTTGTTTTAACTGACTCCTCAGCTCGTCTATAACTTTTAATAGTTGATAATGTATAATTTGTTATGCTTCTAATCTCACGAATTTCAGGATTAATTAAAACATGAAAAATGAAAAACTTTCTAAATTGAATATGAAACAGCCCCAAATCTGAAATCTGTATCCCATATTTGTACAATTCCTTTCTTCATTTACCGAACTATCGCAGGATTCAAACAACTACCCATAAGTCTATTTCAAGTCAAAAGCTTCATAAGTACCCAAAAGAGTGCCAAATTAACGTTCGTCATTAAAGTTCCCAATCAAATTTGAGAGGTGGGTGTCCCACTTATACAAGTGAATCTGGCGATCCACCATTGCCAAGAACAATACTCAAGGCGTCAAATCGCACATATAATCCAGTGATTCTTAACTTATTATAGTATCAGCGACAGAACACTTAAAGCAAAAGCAAGTCGAAGTTAAAAACCAATCACTCAGCATTCAATATCCAAAAAAAAAAAAAAGAATCAATCGATCAAACAAAGAACAGAGAAGAGAGAATTACTCGATCGACCCATTGGCGAGAAACATCACTGAATTCAAAAGCAGGGTCATTAAGCAGCTGAGATTTGAGGAGTGAATACACTTCCAAGAACTTGGATTTTGGATGGTTCATTCTTGTCCCTGTTCTTCTTCTACAGATTTCGTATGAAACTTGAGGAACTCTTCAGTCCTCAGAAAATGATACCCAATCAAACAGCGCCCACCTTCACCGCCTCCCAATTTTTTAAACCATAAATGATTCTGTGCGGACGGGTCTACTTTCAGCAAACAATTGTCCGCTACTTGATCTACTAATTGATTTTGATCTAATAGGTAGTATGCTTCTACTTTTAATAAGTGTCCAGATCTCAGCGTCACTGCGACTTGTCGTATTCCTTTGTTTGGTACACCAATTTTGACTCCATACTTGTAATATGATTACTTTCTTAATTGTCCTTCGCTAAGTTGTAAGCAAATGCAAATGTCAGAATTGATATAAGGTTTAAAGTTCGAGCTTCGATAATTGCAGCGTGAGAGTTTCACGTATGTGGGTGAGCTCCTTGTGGGTACCGAATTAAAGGCCTCCCACTTGACTACCGCTGAGTCACCGTGATTTACCCCTCTACAATCTTATCGAGCCGGGTTGTGAGAGCGGTGAGGATATATCAACTTTTTATATGATGAGTATTTTTTTAATTTATCTTTAAATATAACAAATACCCATATTTTTAATTTTGTACACATATCCTAATTATATTATGATTTAAGTTTATTAAATTAAAAAATATATATAATTTATATAAGATTTTAGACAATCATATTAGTTTTTAAATTGAATTAGATTCAAGTCTATTATTTTAACCAAATCCCATCTAAAAATAAGTAATGTATATGACAGTATTGAGAAATTGTATTACAGTGTAAAAAATCATATGCACTCATCACAGATGTGGTGTTGTGGTTACTGGTGAGCTCCACTGTACAACCAAATAAATCACTCCTCAAGTAGCCAACCTTATAAATGCACAATTCAAAAAGGAGAGGGAGAGTCGTGTAAGTAAGTACACAAGAATCACACGTATCAAAGGGCCCATTTTCGTCTTCATGTCTATCTCTCCAGTTCTTGTTTGCAAAGTGGGCAACAAGATATAATTCTGAGCCAATGATCCACACACTTGAGGTGAAACATGTGTGAACATGGCAACTGCCTAATTTCTTCCTTGTCTTTGTACATGGCTAGGCAAATACAGCATTCCTATCAATGCCAATTTCAACCATATTAATTAGAAATAGAAAGAAAGAAAGAAAAAAAAGAAAGCAAACTTATTGGTTACTTGTACTCAAGAAACTAGTGCTTACTGGGTCTTCACTTGCTGAATCGCAATCTGTTCCATTGCCAGTCTCCAAATTGGTGTCGACAGCTATATATTTCCAGCTTGGTAGGCTAGAGATTTGATCATCAGATGCCCCTCTTTCAGCAGATCCAATGTGCATGTTGTAACCAAGGACACTGCTAACGAGTGGCACACAGCAACATAACAACAGAAACAGTAGGAATGGAAATGAGTAGCTCAGAGCATTCCAAGCGAGCAGAGAGATGCACAGAACATGGAGTTTTGGAGCTTGGTCGAAAGATCCAAAGCGGGAATCGAAGACCCAAACGTTACCCATCACAAACCATATTGCAAAAAATAGTTCCAGTGATGTACGGCATTTGTTCATCAGATGAGAGCACCTGAATAAACTATAAACAAATCAATGGACTTCATATAAGCTCATAAGTTATTTAGACCATATTTTGTTATCATGCAAGAGACCTGAACTTTAACATACAGAATTAGCCCCTTTGTAACAAACTAAGTATATAGAGGGGGTTGGAAATGTATAATAATACCTGGAGTCCTCGCTGCCTCTCTGCTGCTCCAAATCAGGAAGGCCAAAACCATCTCCTTGAGTTACATGAACTTGGCGGTAGCGCCCATAGAGAAGTAGCAGGTTAAGCAGACAGCCAACATCATAACCAATAATCCATATTCTCATAGGCCAAGCAGGTGTCTCCCTTTTGGAAATAGCCAAAGTGAAGGTGATCATACTTATTTGAACAATCAAAGCTATGAACTCCAGCATCATCCAAGTACTAGAATTGAAAGGATTAGACCCAAGATTGGATCTTGAACCATTCTGGTAGTGGAATACTCTTCTCAAGAAGGTGAACCACCTTGCTCTTGAAATCCTCATTGCCATTCTTATCAAGAAAGTAGAAGGGGGAGCACGAGAAGACCTGTTTGTGGTGATCACAGGCCCACGATCCTCTCCTACTGCAGAATTTGCTGAAAATGAAACTGTGCTACCCGAATTACAGAAGGGGTCTGGTGGAGAGAAATACCGGGTATTCATTTGCGAATATTAAAGGTATAAATTTTAGGATTTGAGCGTTGAACTGCTCAAATATGGAAACAAAACTGGTTTGGTGAAGATGTACCAGATTTAGTTATCAAGCTATAGCATGAATTCTATGTGACTAGTTGGTAAATCACAAATCTTGTATTGGGAATCACGAGCGGATTGGCGATAGATTCTAACTGAAACTTTAGATGATCATGAGAATTCGGTGAGGAAAAAATGCAAACACCAACGAGGTTGAGTGGTGGGACCAAATACTTGAAATACCAAAAATTTCTATCCAATGATATTCTTAACCTTAAGCGTAAATTAAAGGTGGGTCTTCAATTGAAGAACATTGAATCTGCACCAACTGCAAAAACCCACAAACTAAAAAGAAATCATAGAGTCGAAAACTGAAAAGGGTATATGTAAATAAGCCTGAATACAACAAGAAAGGCCTTTATCCTAAGAAGCTTTTGACTTGACAAGGAACTGGAAACGAAGTTCCCAAAAGCACACACAAGTCTTGAAAAACTCGAGCGGGTATTTAAGCAAGAACCTGAATAAGCAACAGAAACATAGAAGCGGTGTAACTAGAAAGATAGTGGAATAAAGAAAGAGAAGCAGATTGGGGTTGGAAGAATATGACAGGCAGGTGAAGGTTGGGTTTCAGATGGTGACCAAGAATCAACTGCAAAAGCCAAACGAGCTTTGCTTTGATTCAAAGGGAACAAGGAAGTTCAGAGAGAAGCTAGCTAACTGTTGGCCTAACTTCCCTCTGGTATTTGTTTCTCAAGTAAGCAAAGCTGAGATGGAGAGACCAATAGCAGCAACTGCTGCTTCAACTACAAATCTTTATTTCTCTCTGACACACAAAATGATAGTGAAAGAATACTTAATTATTTATTGATTCAAGATTTTAAAGTTACGTTAATGTCACTTTGGCCCTTAATTGGATAAGAGGCAAAGAGAGAGATGAGTACTAATTGATATATAATCTATGGTATTTTTTTATTAAGCAATTATTTTGAAATATAAAAGGGGATTTGAATTCTGGCGGGTACAGTGATGTTGGGATTCTGATTCCATGGTGGGAGGTTGGCCACCTAATCCAACAAAGCCAAGCATCACTCGAAGCATATGGGCCATTGGCTCTATGTGATGTTTGTTATTTACTTGCTTTGCACTATGGACACATCTTCTCCCTTGTGTGGAGGAAGCAAGCATGTAGTAGGACCCTCTAAATTTTGGCCATTTTATGATTCTTCTGCAAATTACTC
>CAOGCB010783548.1:0-13918 GCA_948266635.1 Cnidoscolus chayamansa
TATATTTTTTACAAGATGCTGGAAGTTCTAATGTAGAAGTGTGGATGGTTGGATTGTTTGTTACCGTTTCCATGGTGAATGGTTTCTCTCTCCTTTCCTCATAGTATTACTGTAGCAACAGTGAACAAGGCTCTCATACCACGCGCTGAGGGCTACTCCCGGCGACCACTGGACCGAGCTGGTCAGAGCTTATCCTTATGGTCACAACACGCCTTCCTTGGCTTCAACGGACCTCTAGGCCTCTCGCTCCTCAAGGCCTGATCCGATTTAAATTATTAAAATATTTTTTAACAAAATTAATAATTTATGTTTACTATTATTACCCTATATTCCAATTTATTAAATTATATTTTCATTTATTAAATTATATTTTCATTTATTATTACTATTTTCTAAATTTTATATCAATTAAATAATTTTATTTAAGTGTTAGTTGTCTTTGTAATTTTAAAACTAATTTTTAAATATAATTTAAATTAAATAACTAAGACTTTCTTACATCAACAAAGTAATTAAATAATCCTTATCAATTAAATAATTTCAATTTATTTTAATTACAAAATCTCACTTAGCTCTTGGAATCGTTTTTCCATTATCTACCACACTTCTCTTTCTTATATCTTTCTCATTTTTTATCCCTTTTATCTCTCTATAACTTAAACTAAACTCAAATCTAAAGTAAACATATAATAAAATCTATTTGTACTAATGATGATGATAGTAATAATAATGATGATGAAGAAGAAATGGTCATTCCTAATCGTCAGCCTCATCCTTTCTCATTTTCATCCTTCTTTTTCTTTTCTTTATCATCATTAATATAGTCTATTACTAGTTGAAATTTTTTTTATTAGATAGTTAAGTCTAACAACAATGGAAAGGAGTTCATCCTATATCATAATTGATTACTTTTTTTTTCAACTAGGGATTTAGGTCGTGAAAACTCTCTTGTAGTCCTTTATTTAACCATCAAATCACATGCTATCAATATTGTCCTATTCAATAGAAGGTGAGGAATAGTTAATTACCGTATTTGGGTGGTTTTAGCATTGCCACTATTAGAAAGGCTTCATCGACTCAAATGTATTACTTGATTGAGACAATTAGGTTAAGGGCAAGGAGGAACAATGGTCTATTATATATAATTTTGTATTTTAATATTGCAAATTTTTTATTCTAAAAATATTTAATTAATGATAATTATTAAATTTATTGATGAACTGAGAAAAACTTAATTATTTACTTCCAATGATATTTTACAATTACTTTTATTAGCATAGAGTATAAATAAGTTAACTAAAACTTAATTAAAGTATTTTTAATATAAAATTTAGAAAATAGTAAAAATAAAATATAAATATAAATTAATAAATAATTTTATTAAATATATTAAATATAAATTCTAATTTTTATTGAAAATTAATTAATGGTAATAATTAAAATAAGAAGAGAAAATTAAATAGAGGAAATTAGTACTCTTATTTTTGAAAGAGGGACAAAATAGTGCTTCATAGTTTTGAAACCTATTAACTATGCAATGCAGGTAAACATGAGTTTTTTTTTTTTTTTTGAAATAAAATTGAAGTTGAAGGATGTTATTATAACAAATTGAAGTTTAGAAATATAAATGAAATAACTCTCTAAGTTCAGTAACAGTTGGTGCAATTTAGCCAGAGTGGATAACATAACTTGTAATTGTACAAATTATTTGGAGTTGTTCTGATAAGAAGATTTCTCTCTCTCTCTAAACATCTCTTCCTCTCCCTTATACTCTCTAAAACCTCTACCATTTCTACCCTCCCTCTCTACTTTCTATTCTGGCAAACACTAGATACAATGTCCCACCGACTCACAACACATGCTTCTAGATGTAATTTTGTTTTCTAGTCCTCAAACACCCTTGTGTTTACCTATAAAAGAGATTTGTTTGGAAGTACAAAAACGTAATTTTGTTTTCTAGTCCTCAACACATGCACTATTGAGTGTCATTATTTTTTTTTTCCTAATTTCTTTATTTGCACAACATGTCTATTGTGCCCCTATTTTTGTGTGTTACACATTCACATATGCATGCTAGCCAACATAGCTTCCACTGAGAAAATTCTGTAGATAAACAAGTACAACTGCAGGACAATATGTGTCAATCTCAAAGCCAACATAAACTCTCATCCACAAAATTTCAAGAAAAAGAAAAGGGGGAAAAAGCAGATTCCAGCTATTTGAGAATAATAAAGTCAATAAATAAATAGGACTCCCATTCCTTTGTCCCACATCATCATACAATGTCCAACCTCACAATCTACCTAGAAAAAGCATTATGATCGTAAGAAAATCTTGAAGTTTAGAGCTTATTGATGGCCAACTTCATGGTATGCCATGTATAGTTTAGAGCTTATTGACGGCAACTTCACGACAAGCTATATGTATATTGCAACAGGCAAAGAATATGGTATCCCATAACAGAAAAGAGAAAAGCAACTATATGAATTCACTTAATAAAATGATTCCAATCCAATCAAAATGCAGTGAGGAGATGGCATGTCAATTCTTTATTTATGACAAGACTAAGGTGTTACCAACAAAAAGTATAATCTCACAAGCACCAACTGGTACTGACTGAGCCATGAAGTTGGTAAAAATATGATAAAATTAGGCGGAATATGCCTGGAATGAATGCGCAAGAGAACAATCTATAAAGATTTATGAAAATGTTAACTTACAGCTGTTATTGGAATCTCATGGATGTCAAACCATGAAGGCATTACAGCACCATCTACAAGGACAAGCAAATTATTCGTGAGGCATTACTAGGAGAAGAAGTTAAATATATGAAAAATCCAAATTATCTTTTTAACTGGTCACATGCTTTCTAAATCATGTTGATCTTATTCCATAGCTATTACAACAAGCTAAAACCATGGAAGAAGAAAAGGAACAAAAATCCCTTAAATATCTGTTAGTACAACCACAAAAAGAAGATGACGAACATAAGCACACACTCCCGCACATTTTACCTCTTATAACACGCGAAATCATTAATCCTAAGACCGCCATAATGGATTTCTACACACAATTTCAACCCATTCTATCTTATATGACCAACCATTAATCCTAAGCCCATGGTAATGCAAATGATCACTTGGTTGTCTATAAATAATCAGTCCAAAGCCTTCGAAAATTGAACTGCAAAGCTACATCCAACAATCAAAGGAATTTGCCAAAATGAGCAGACAAATTTCACTAATAACCAATGAAGACCAAATCAATGCATCACAATAATTAAGGGCTTAAACAACAACATAACCCATAATTTCAATCAAATCACAAAAAAAAAAAAACATTTTGGCCGAACTAAGCAAAAAGAAGGGGAAAAAACCCACAATTACATATAGAAGAAGACACAAAAGCACTTATAATGCGTGTAAGTATGCGTGATAGAGCTTACAGTTGCAGGTGACTGGGTTATTAGGAGCAGAAGGGAAAGACCATTTGGTACTGGCAAACTGAGGAGAAGTGAAGAGAGTTTTGATGGGTTCATTGGCAGGACCCGAATCACCTAATCCATGAAGCCAAAGAATAAAGCTACGGGCCATGGAGAGAGAAGGAGATGGATTTGGCTGGAATAACACTAAAAACAGAATTGTGCTGCAGATGACAACTGAAAGGAGTAGAATTGTCCCTGATTTCAGTAGCATTTTTGGTCCTCCATGGCGACGCCGTTCATTTAAGTTTTCGTTACAGGTGGAAATGGATGTGAAATTACTTGGATAACCCCTGTGCTTCTTCTTCCCTACATGATTAGTAGGTCTAGTCTTTGCTCATAAGCGACAACAGATGCAAGCTGCAGAAAATGAAAAAGAGAAGGAAATAAATAAATGAGAAGCGTCATGGACGTTAATTGATATATATATATATATATATATATATATATATATATTCCTCCATTTAGATTCTTTTACAAAGGAAATAAATTTTTTAAAACTGAATATTTAATAGTGTTTACTGTGATGTTAACGAGCAATTTAAGTAAATTTGCTTTTTCATTTATAAATAATTTCATTTTAACCCCAATTATTATATAACCATAATTATTATATTGTACGTATAACTAGTAATAAAAATAATATATATTGTAAAATGAAGGGTGATATAAAGTTTGATTTTATAGATATAACATTCTTAGTAGAATTTGATAACTTTTTATTAATCTAGTCTTATTCAATCCCTAAATAGGTGAAGATATGAAGCATGTTTAAAATCAACACATGAAAATTTTTCACATTCCCTGTAGTTTAGAGGATTTAAGTTTGATATAAATAAGATAATGTGTTGTGATCCATTAAGAATATTGATTTAATTAGATTACCTTGTTTAATCGGATTAATTATATAATAAAAAAATTTATTCACTTGTTATGGTTTTTAATAGGCTAACTTTTACTAATCAGATCATTTATTTTAATAAATTAATATACATATTGATATAGTATAATAATTTATTTATTAAAATAAATTAAATATAACATATTATTTATATATTAATGATCAATTTATTTAAGAGTTAAATTGATTGTATTTTATAAATTTTATAATAAATATGTTGGGTTGGGATCGCGTCCTCTGATTTTTGGAAGATTGAACAACCCGAATGGAGTGACACTTGTACGAGCTAGATGCGCCCTTTCTTTACAACCCTTTCCACCCAATTCAGACGTCATATTCCTTCTGCTGATGAGTGGTCTTTTGAAGGAGACTCTTCGGTTGTTATCAATGCAGTGCAAGGAAAACTCGATGTTTTATCCGTCAGCGGAATTGTTGAGGACTTTTTATTTTTGTTTATCTTCAAACCTACATGCTTTCTCTTTTCTTGTGAACAGAGAACATGACAGCCCATTCAATACCAAAAAATTGTTTTGTCAATACCAAAAAATTATTTGCTCCATGATTCCCTTTTCTATAATCCTTTAACCCCAATTTGACTTCCTAATGTCTTGTTTATCCAATGAATAGATTATAACTATTCTTCTTTGGCAAGAAAATAAAAAACAGATCACCACAGGCAATTAGCTTTTTAATGAAATAATGAAATACATGCTATGTCATTTTATTTATTGCTTATTTTCCTTCTCTACAAGGTTGCAAATATCAAGAATATGTCTTCTCCTTTTCAGTAAATATTTTCCCGTTTGACAGTACAAACACTTTTTGCTACTCAATTTCTAATACTAGACAAGAAATTTATAGAGATAAGACGACTTGCATGAATGAACTCATTTGATATGGTGCCTTGTGTATGCAAGGAAAAGATATTTATGGTGTGGAGAATGATCTGGAAAAATCAGTTCAATTCGTGGATTTTGCTTCTTAAGAAGATATGAAGGTTTATAGAGAATAATTACGAAAATACAACCCATATTTGCTGGAAGACATGATAGGAGCCGTGCACTGAGCTAAGCTAGTTAAAACAATCAATCAAGAGTCTACAAGGTTGGAGCATCACCATAATTAAAGAAACAATCCTGATGACTTCGGAGAATTTTCTAGTTCGCAACCAGTTCTTCTAAAACCCATCACCATAATTAATTGACAAAGGCTGGAGCATGTCCAAGCGTAGGATATATCAGATAGTATCAATCCAGTAAATCTGGACCATGTTCACTACAATCTATAACACAATACAAGCTATAAGCGGGATAACTTGCCATGATTCAGGTAGTCTCCCTTATAAGGGTGACTCCATTAACAGAGGTCGCAAGGAGTTGCATCAATGCAAGGGCCTGGTTATAAAAAAAAAAAAAAAAAAAAAAAAAAAAAAAAAAAAAAGGGCATGTATTTAGACTAAGTCATGTACCAATCATAGGTTGAGCTTTGAAGGCACTCGGCTTCTTATGTTTAGTGATTCTCTTTGCATCCACAGCACTGGCCTGTTCTATTATTATTAAAAGAAACAGACAAATGCATAATACTGTCAAAACTTGAAAGAGGTTGAAGAAATGCACGAAAGGTAATCATAACAAAAATTGAAAGAAAAACAAATCTAACCAGACCAGTGCAATGATAGGGAAAAATATGAGAAGAACGGGAAAGAAAAGAGACAAGACTCAACAATAATGGAATCTATTTGGCATAGAGTTGCATGGCTAAAAATTCGGTTTTAGAAAATGTAATTTTTAAATCAACTTAAAAAATATTTAAAAAATTTAAAATACTTCATAAAACTTCCAATCGTTTCTTCAGAACACTCTTACTCTGTATTTGGAATAATTCATTTCATGGAAATTCAAATGAATCAAATTCTTTTATCTTAATTTTTTTGGTTTGGTAAAATTAACAATATAAAAATTCTATTCTTCTGAGAATTGATTTTACCCTAAAACTAGAAATGATTTTAATTGAAGATATTTATTTCAAAGTTAATTACCTACTAAGAATTTCATTTCATTTCTTTTGTTTAGTCAAACAAAAGAATTCCTTCATGCATAGAAATGAAAGAACTGCAAGAAATGTGGAAAGTGTTGATGTTGAAAATGAAACAGGTGGAAAGAAATATGCCAATCAAAATTGGAACAGAAATGTCTAGAAGTTATATAACATATAGCAAGCATTTGACATAGTTAGTTTGGTTTAATTCCATTTCATAAATTACGTGCAATTCAATTGAATTCAAGATAAAATTTGCTCAATTGAATTACACATAATTCATGTTTGGTATAATTTCATAATTCAAATTTATCTACTTTCATTTTCTGAACCATCCTCAAAAGCAAAATTTAAATTTAAATTTTATACTATCAAGAATGTTTAAAAAAAAAATTCAATTTTATATTCTAAAAAATATTAAAAAGTTTAATTTTATATTTTATCAAAAAAATTATATTTAATTTAATTTATAACAATTAACAAATATATATACCCAATACAAATATATTAACAAACATAGAATAAATTTATACGATTTATAGGTTTAATTATATAGCAAAATAAATGACGGCATCATTGAGAGCAAATAAGTTTAGATATTATAAAATTAGAAAAAATAAATAAATATATAGATATTTAGATATAATCACATTAAATAAATGGGAATTAGTTTTATGTTTTCATTTTATTTAACCAACAGAGTTTAATTAATATAAGAATATAAATGATTTAGAAAAAAATTGGAATATATATTAAATTCCATTAAATTTGATCGGCATTTATGTAATTGTAATAAATTTCATGAAATTAAATTTCTAAAGTTGAATTTCAATTTTATTCAAAATCAAACTAAACACGCAAAACAGGTTGAGAACTGAACACACAAAACAAGTTGAATTCCACAAAATCTTAAAAATTGAAGTTCAGCAAAAATAGTGGAAGCAAAATTGAACAAGAGGTCACTTTTAGTTTTAGATGAACTCTAAGAAACAAAGAAGTATGATATTATATCCATATTCAAGATCCAAAAGACCTCAAGAAAAACCAAAACCAATCTCCAAAAAGAAAGCTGTGGATCAAATATAATAAGCTCCATAAAAAAAAAAATAATCAAGATAACTGCTGAAATTTGTTAAAACAATTACATCACCTTATCCTCCTCCTTCAAATGGCATCATGATACTGATCGATTGCTTGTTTCATGGCATCCAATTGTGAAAGAACATGCTCCAATTTCTTAGAACAGATTTCATTGGAAATTCTACAACTGTAATCACATTTCTCAAATGGACGGTACTCGCATGCACTTTTGATTTCATCGCGCAAAGTGGACTGGATACCCTGTTTGTTTTGTTGGCACCCGTATATTAATCAAAACAAACTCATTTTCAAGCCTAACAATTAGGGGGGAAAATCATTTGAACTAGTGAGACCTTGATCATATGCATGAACTCGCTGCAATGGTTGTTGATAAATTCTTTTCGAGGACCGGTGGGACTGGCCAGCTCATCCATCACACCTCCTGCCAGCTCCAAAACCCTAACTATTTTCTTCATCCAAAACAATTATAGAAACCCTTGTCAAATATATATATATATATATATTTTTTTTTTTTTCTTTTTGTCTAAAATTCAAAATTGGGATCTCATACCTTTTCCACATCTTGAAGTCGCTGCAAAGATGAGGTCTGCGTCTGCGACGGATCCATCGATGGAGTTATCGACTAAACTTCAGAACCTCACTCGTCTGCAACTCCGGTCTCCAGGTCCTTCTATTCTTTCCCTAAAAAAAAAGTGAGAAACGGTGCGTTTGATTTGACAGGCTTCAATTGATGAGAATTAAAAGGGCCCGGTCCACGTACACTGACATGGCATCACATGACTGGTTAATTTACGTTCAATTTTGGCTTTTGAACCGGTGAACCTACCACACAAGAATATTTCCTCACCAAACCAACGCAGATTGGCAGATAGAACCGGGGACGGTGAAGAGGAATTCATGGCGTCTTCCAAATTACAAGCTCTGTGGAATCACCCAGCTGGACCCAAAACCAGTGAGTTAACTCTGATGTTTTGTTTGGATCCTCTTTCTTTTTCCATGAATCGCTAAAACTATTTTCTCTATGAGCAGAAAATATCGTAAGAATATCTTATTCTGAACGATGTAATACGCTTTCAATTGATTCATATGATCTGCTACTCATTCGAATATTTTGTTTCAAATAAAAGTAGTTTGTCCTTTTCTATTTACGTTTAGTTTCTCTTTACAAGCCTAGGCACAAATTAAGAAGATGGAGAAAAATAAACCATCGAAACACCGGATTTGTATTTTCCCTAAATATTCTGGATTTGTATCTACGCCAATTCATTCTATTATTCATTGCCGTTAATATTTAGAGTATTGATAAAAAAAAATTGCCTTTTGTGAGAATCTAGATGCGAAATCTTGGGTAGGATGAGCTACCAGTGCAAGCTCAACTAGCTTATAAATTGAGCGATCATAGTAGCCTTCCTCGTAGTAGAGTCCATTATATGAACCCCAAACCCAATGCTTCAAACCTAGTTTCTGCAGTTCATTTTAGAATTTCGTTTGTTCATTATGTTAATTGTGCTGTGAGGAAACGGGCAATAAAAATATATGAGCGTCAGATCCCTCAAATTTCTATTTTCTTAACATCTTTTACCAGTAAATGCATGATCTATTGTATTAACCTTGATGTTTGGTAGTGAATATTTGGCTTATATAAGTGAATTGACGTTTTGCAGTTCATTTTTGGGCACCAACTTTTAAATGGGGCATCAGTATTGCTAATATTGCCGACTTTTCTAAACCTCCTGAGAAACTTTCATATCCTCAGCAAATAGGTATGAACCTATTATCTTTAATAATGTTCTTTCACTGAATTTATGTATTTTCCTTTTCTCTCGCATGCATTTAATTTGTAATCCATGTTTCTGTACCCCTCTCTCATTATAGGAGCATCACATGTGCACATGATGTTAGTGTATGTTTGAGAGCAAAGTTTTCTTTTGGTACTTATATCATTCTTAATTCATATAGAGATATGGTAACTTATACTTGCATGTTGGTTTCAGCGGTTACAGCCACTGGACTTATATGGTCACGCTACAGCACTGTAATCACTCCTGTAAGTTTGACTTTGATGAAGTGTATTGCTGTTGTGAGATAAAAAAATTTATAATGCAGTACCTTGATAGTGTCATTTGATACTCTTTTTAAAGCTATATCTTCTAATGTGGCAGCTCTTTCATGTCATGTATATTTATGTAGCTCTTGATTATAATGTGTATCATTCTTGTTATCATTCAGTATTGTCTTTCATGCAAGTTGACCCTACTAGTTTCAAATTAAATTTAGTTTTAGTCAAATTGGGTCTCTTTCAGGCAGGACTGTCTGCCCGTGTTTGACTTGTTGGTTTGGTGATCGTATGATTTAGTTCCAAATCATTTAAATTGGTGATTGCTGAGTTTAGATTTATTGTCTTGGAGAAATCTTGGTTAATTTTTACTCTTCTGGATATTTGATCTGAAATGCAGAAAAACTGGAATCTGTTCAGCGTAAATGTTGCAATGGCTACGACAGGCATCTACCAACTGTCACGCAAATTACAGTGAGTTCTGAAATAATTGTTGTTTCCATATGGAATTGATTATATTGATGCTTTGAAGCCATCGACGTATGAATGTATTTTTTTTCCCCTATGGGGGGGGTGAACTTGAGATCTCCTAATTCCTTATGAAAAATATTAAGCCTGAGTATGCCTTTCGTGGAAGGTTAAATGTTACTCCTGTAAAGTTTTGAAGGAGTAAAAAATAATTAATGTTGTTTGGTAGTAGGTTAATAAAAAAACTATTCATCAGTTATTATATTTTTAGTGACAAATGGTAAAATTAAATGTTTAAAGTTTTAATGCATCCAAATTAATTAGAAATCTTCCTTCACTTTCTTGCTGTAATGGTTTTTCAGATGTTCTGCTGCCTATGTCTCCATTCGAAACTTACAGTTCTGTTTTACACATTTCCAGGCATGATTACTTTCCTGAGTCCGAAGCTGCCACTGCAAAAGAATGATGACGAAAATCTGCTTAACTTTGTTATATGCGCTGCGGTGTTAAGGAACCACTGCCTTCTTGCCTAAGAATTAGTTCAACATTTCCTTGTGTGATTGATGTTTGCATTCCTTTGGGGCTTTGGATACCTCAGCATGCTATGATGTAGAAATTGTAGGTGAAAGTTCAGTATTGTGCTTACAAGGCTATTATGAACCGTCAGGCAATGGATTGACCAATAAAGACTTGTCCAAATCTACCATTGTTCTGTTAAATTTCATCCGCTGTCTGTTTTAGAAAAGTTCAGAATCGACTAAATTCTCAATTGCCTCTGTCTGCGTGATTTTTTGAGGCCATACCAATGTGTTCTTAGAATTTGCCTACTTTCCCGGGCAATATTACAATGCTTACATGAAAGTAGGCCATCAGGGCATGCCCGCACAATACTGTAAGTTGCTACATGCAAAAATGACGACATCAACATGAGGACTTCCAACAAGCACTGATTTGATGGGCAACTTAGCCCAATTTAATCCTAATAAAATTTGGCTTTGAGGCTTTTATCTGTGCAGTTCTCCCATCTCTAAAAGGTATTCCATCAAAACTATAGGGAAGAAAATGAATTAGAGGGAAAAAAATCAGTTGTTCAATAATGGGAAAAAATCTCATTGTAATTGATACAAGTTACAATCAGCTCAGAAAGGGAGCATCAAATGAAGGACTAAAGTACATGCACCTGCCACTCGAGTATATTTTCCCTAAAACAGTTGTGCACAAATAGAAACTCATACGAGAAAATTGTCTCCAAATCAGGAACAAACAATAGGCTGTTTTCTTCTCATTGCTATGCGTCAAATAATCTCAGGAATGCCTCCAATCATGTTCCAACACTACTCGAGTTCACTCTTTCCAACTGCCCATCTTTCAATTGATCCGGTTTTGAATCAAAATCGTCATCATGAGACTTCAAGCCCAGACTCAAATCCAAAGTGCTTTCATTAAGATCTTGTCGCACCACTTGACTATCATCCTGAAACCAAAATTAATAAGCCAGCATTGGATGGATAATACGAAATTGAAAATGCAGCAAGTGTCAAACAGCTTAAGGGGGTGTCTCACTGAGCCCAATTAGCTCTTAGCTGATAATCTCTTGGCGTTGATCCGAAAAAGCATGAAATCATATCCCATTCACATCCAAGATGGGTGCTTTATAACAAAGAAATAGGGCAATCTCATTTTGTAGTCTTATCTGAAGGAATTCATGAACTATAATAGCCCTTAATTCACCTTAAATTGAAAGCAAATTTTTATTCTTTTTAACAGTGCTTCAATTACAAAGAAAATTCTCATTGTCATGTCATTAGACAAGGACTTATTTTTCCATAGTTCTACACATACTTCCTAACAAATCTATCTGTAGAAATCACTTCGTGTTTTATAAAAAGGCATTATCAAAGAGAAATAACAACAGTTGAACAGGGAGTCTCAATCATGAATTTATCAATTACCTGAATTTCTTCCATAGGTACATCATTAATATCAGGTTTCTCATCAAAACCATCACCTTTTGGAATAGGCTCAGTATCACTCAGTTTAGCTTCGTCTTCAGCCTTCTCTGCAGCCTCTTCTTTTCTTTGTTCCTCTAGCAAATAAACCTACATTGTCAAACCACCAAAAAAAAATGCTATGAACCTGGTCTTGGTGACAACCCAAAAGAATAAAAGATAGCAAATAGCCAAATATGTGCTTCTCTTTTCCTCTTAACCTGTAATTATGGCAGTGCATCATAACACACATGTAACTTATAACCAGCCTTCTATTTATTTTTATTTTCTCTAAGTATTCACTAGAGCATGAAAAACACTTCCGCAAGGTAAAGTCGGGTTCAGGTAATAATGCAGAAGATATAACTTGAATATGTCTATTTCCAGCAATACACCCATGCTGGAGCAGTGCTACTGAGAAAATTGCAATGCTTAATCTACAAGTCAAAGCAGAAAACATTTTCTCAAATCATCATGATTCCAAATGAGGGTAGGTGGCCTTAGTACAACATTAAGGTTGCTGCATTATGACTTAAAAATAAAAAATTCAAAAGATAAAAGCAGCCTCATCGCAACAAAAGAGGAGACTGCATCTCTCCAAATATTGCAAATGCAGGAAGCCTGGTGCACTGAAACACGCCTTTTTCTTAGTTCAAATACCTTCCCCCTCCACCATATAACAAATGCAGATGCAAAATGACCCTGCCAATTTGGGAGTTAACCCTTAAAGATCTACTAACCTTCACTGACATCCTCGACCACAGGTCAACAGAAATAGCTTAATTGATGTCATCTGTCAAAGGCAAGGCCAGTGAAATACTAAAAACATTGAAGTATTGGACATGCCATATCAAAAATTAAAATTATCTGGCATAAACAATTCTCCACTATGATGGATATTGGTACCACCATATCATCTTTAACATACAATAATGACATGGAAAGTGGCACAAAGCACTAAAAGCATACATCCTAATAATATCCTTGTCATTTTATATATCTACTCGTCTTTCAGAATATCTATAGCCACAGCAATAACTACAACAGAAACACAACTTGGTCTAAAACCAGGATAGCAGAATTTTAATTATAAAATAAATCCCATATGGTTAACCACACATACGAATAAAATAAAAGAAGGATCTTCTAAAGCTCCATGGAATTAAATGCATCAATATTAAAATAGTCTGGGAACATTATCTTCTTACATGTAGGAAAAGTATGCGAAAAGTCTGCTGAGAGAGAAGTTAGAAATGGAGGGCAAATAGTTTGTTGTTTGAAGAGTTTGCTAGAAGTTACTGTAGAGCAAGGCTGTTAGATCCCTCTGGAGAAGCAGCTTTTAGCATATGAAAAGACCTGGAAGGCTCCAGGAGAATTATCCAAGAATCATTCTAAAACAATACTAAATTTCTCTCTATATTTCTAAGTCCCTTTCTTCTGTTCTCTTCTATAATTATTTTCTCTTCTCAGTAACTGTCTTATTAGGGTTCTTATCCTAACAATAGTATCAAATATTATTTGTCGGTGTGCTTTACCAGAACTCCGCCTATGCGAGTAGCGTAGCCGGTCCCAAGCCCGTGTAAAGGAGGAGGGTTGCGGTAGGTAGGCGGCCAGCGTAAAAACTTAGCCAATCTTATGATGAATCCTTTAAACTATTATAACGTTGGGTCGTGTTTTCCTAGGCACACGCTACATCGGCACCCGGGTGTAGTGTTAAATGAGCAAGGGGTTCCATTACGTCGCTGCCCGGATGTGATGGAGTATGAGCAAGGGTTCCCATACCATGGACGAGTATGGGTAAAGAAGCTAGTCCCGCCACATCAGCGCCCGGATGTGGTGTTAGATAGGAAAGGGCTACCGCATCATGGACGAATGCGGCTAAAGAA
>CAOGCB010784473.1:0-11956 GCA_948266635.1 Cnidoscolus chayamansa
GTGATGTGTGGTTGTAAGCTCAGAACAAGGCCATGGCCTTACGGCAAGAGCAGCACCACTTACATCAGAGCATTTCCATGGAGTAGATCTGGGTCCTGGTACACCATGAAGATTGATGTTGGACAGACATATACCGGTGAAAGGAGAGTTCTTCAGGCCTCGTATGGAACCCGGCTGCCGAACCTTCTCCCCCCAAACACCTTTAAGTACGATACCCTTAACAACTGGAAGAGCATTTGGGTTGAACTTATCATCTGGGTGGTCACCAACATCCCCTGCAATCTTTATCCCCTTCCGCACGTTTTCCATATACACACGAGCAAAGGTGATATTTCTGATGAACCCTCCTCTACCTATGTTCGTTTTTACATGTATTCCAATTCCCATATCGTAGAGGTTTATGTTTTCTGCCAAGACATTCTCCACCCCACCAGAGGTTTCACTTCCAACTGCAATTCCAGCAAAAGGAGACGATCCTGTTACTCGCCGAATTGTGATGCCGGAGCTTGGGCGACCATAAGCAATCCCATACTCGTCCCATCCACTTTTCACAGCCACAAGATCATCACCAGTAGAAATGAATGAATCTTCTATGCAGACATTAGAGCTTGAATCTATATTGATGCATTATGAAAATGAAGTTAAAAGATACACCATAAACGTTAGAGCGCTTTCCTCATCTACATGATTGTAAATATGGCATCTCTGACAAGCTACCCCAAGCATGCGCCTGGACTCCAGTCTTAAAAAGGCAGAAACAAAGAATAACAGGAAATTTCGAACCAAAAGAAAATATTACATCCAAATCTTATCTAAGATGCCTCTAGCCTCTTTGCAAATGCCTTCTAATTACGAAATTCTGTTATTTGTCCCAATAGTTTTCATGTTAGATCAAAGCATTATTGATCCAGGGCAGGGTGAAATGATTTGTGGATTTTGTATTGCAGTTAAATACTTCAATAGTCTTGTGCCAATGTTCCACATCTTCCCCAGACAAAAAGTGGCAAACTTACCACTTGTATGTACATTTATAGGCTAACAGAACAAAGAAAACATGGTACCTGGATCAATTCCATCAGTATTGGGCGAATCGTGGGGGGCCAAGATGGTAACAAATCTTATAACAACATTGCTGCAATCAAGATCGCATCTATCAGATAAGCTATGATGTTACACCTAAGTTTATAATAGCAACCAGCACAGCAAGGAATCATAATAGGACAGAAACGGAGAAGCCTGCACAGGTTTAATTCAGTGATAAGCAAGTATCAGAATTGGTACAAGGCGTAAGGTTCGAGTCTCGGCAACCGCAGTGTGGGAGTTTCAACTACGTGGGTGTGCTTCTTATGAGCACCGAGTTAAAGGCCTCACACTTGACTACTGCTGGGTCACCGTGATTTACCCCTCTACAATCTTGTCGAGTCGGGGTGTGGAGGCCTAAGGTGAGGGTATATCACCTTGTGGTACAAGTACAGAAACGGAGAAGGTTTCAACAAGTTCCATCAATAAGCAACGACTCAAGTTTATAATGCTTGCCAATGTAACACAAATTCTACAATTAAAGTCATGCTCCAAACATTATAGAATTTCTCCAATATTTATGAACAAATTAAAAGCTTTAAATGCAATATTACCTGCAATAAACAGGATGAATGTTCCAAAAGGGAGAGTTCCTGAAAATCACATTGGATATGATTATGCTTCTTGAATTTACAATTTCAACAAGACTAGGCCTCGTAAATTGAAGAGTTCTCTGCCTCCACATTTTCCACCAGAAATCTCCTTGTCCATCAATTGTCCCATTCTCACCTAAGATCAGAGGAATATACATAAGCTCATACTCCAATCAGATCCTTCAGGTAGTGCATACAGGCCTTCTCGTTCAGTATTGCAAATTTAAACTTCAGCAAGGGTTTGATTATAATATATATATATATATATATATATATATATATATATATATAATAAGGTCAAGATTAAGTAGATGATTTGATTCAATCAAACAAAAAAACTGAAAAACAATCACTCTCCAAATTCATGAATTTAAATACAACTTAATACTAAGCTAAATGTAATGCATCTCTACAATGCAATAGTTGAAACACACCTGTGATTACCACATCACGAAGTCCATCTCCATGAATAAAGCTCATATACCTCCCACCAGGTCGCTCCCTCCCTCTTCCATAAGATGGCAAAGGAGCAATTAAAGGCCAGTCGGAAGAATCCTATAGCATAAAGGAAAATGGAAAGATTATGAAACTAATTAAAGCAAGGACAAAAGATTATCGCATGCTAGTTACGCAGTTCATCATAAAAACCTTAATCTACTAATTTGGCCCAGAAGAACTCATAAGAACAATATCTTAGATATGATATTTGATATGGAATTCCAACTTCGAATTATACACCATTAGCTAGCACAATTTGTAAAGAATGCATGAATCCATTTTCTGCAGCGTCCTTGCCTTCTTGCGAACAGTGGGCTAGAGAGGCAGTGGAATATGAATCCCCATAGAAAAAAGCATATCACCAGCACCAGTAGCATACTATATTTGTTAGAAAGTGAACACAGACAGGGTCACTTTCATCTTTAGGAGCCATGAATTCGGTGGCACCCACTCTTAGCTCATGTAGCTAGTGGAGATCTCAATATTCTATTGAGATAGAATTGAAAATACCATGACATGACTTGCCAGCTATCTGGCTGTCGGACATTTAACTATATTAGTAGTTGTGAACACCTACACATGTCATGTAGAATCGCACACGCAACCATCCTAACCAGTCCCACCGATTTAATTTTCTTTTCCCTTGTTCGAGAGCCCCGGACCCACTGCGGTTCATGCAGCCAAGGGTCCAAGGCCAGGCTTAGCCAACAAAGAACTAATACCCACGTACGCACGCACACAAAATGAAATCCAACTTCCATAGCCTCTACTGCAATCAGTAAATAGGGACTAACTACACTTGTTTTATTCCGTAACTAAACTTCTTAGTTTGAGAAAGAAAGGAAGCACCAAAAACAGGTCCGAATTTCCAGTTTCCTAGTTGAGCAATGCTAATTAGCTGGTTGTTCTCCCTTACAAACAATGTAATCCCGCTGCACAACTAAAATTAGTGCAATAACAAGAATCCAGCATCAACTTTTTCCAACACCCAAGAATGGATAAGTCGAATTGGAAGCATAGTGAACACTTAACCTGAGTGGCCTTAATAACGGCACCTCTAGCCAAGTAGAGAGTCATGTGACTAGTAAGATTAAAGCTCCCAGTTAAGTACACTCCAGGAGGTATGTAGAGCAGCGTACCGCCTCTCCTCCTCAGGTGCTGAATCCGATATATTGCCTCCCTAAACGCCTTGGTATTCAACGTCCTGCCGTCGCCGACGCCACCAAAATCGGTTATCGATATCTTATCGTTCCTGTACCTCATAGGTACTATCCCTGAGCAAGTCACGACTCCGGCAACCGCAAAATGACTGGAAAAGAGAACGAAAACGGAAACCCCAAGAGAAAGGGAGAGCAAAGGCAGAGACTTTTTCATGATTTTGGCTAGTGTTGGGGGCGGAACTGAATGTGGGATTAAAGTAAAGAGGTGTCTGGTAAGACTGTATATATAGTGACAAAAAAAAAAAGATGGAAAAGGAATGGTTTTGCGGAGAGGAGAATAATTAGGGAGTGATTACATAAGGAAAAGAACAAAATTAGAGTATAGATTTAGAGAATGTAATGATGAATCTGAAAATGATACAAAGAGAAAGATGTTGTAAAGGTGATTTTAAAATGCATTAAACAGAGAGGGAGCTGTGAAAGTTGAGGTTTGGGTGCAAGTAATTTGTGTTTGGAATGGGCAGTGAGTACGTCGATATATATTATGTCTTCATAAAGAAATGCGCGAGGCCAGCGGTGAGTGAGGAGTCCTTCTTGTTATCCATTTACCGTTATGACCCCTTCATCTTAGGACACCATCCCCATTCCATTGAATGGTCTTCCTTTTTTCTCTATTTTTTTTTAATTATTATTTTATTATGTACTATGTACACACTTCCTCTTTACCTTTTAAAGAGTGTTTTCCATTTAAGAGAAAAAGTTGTGCTGAAAATTGTCATCTTTGGTTCTGACCGTTCAATGGTTGTAAGAGAATAATAGATCCAGCGATATTTAATTCGAAATTTAAAAAGAACCTCTTAAAAAAAATTAAATTCATCAAAATAGATAAATAATAAAATCTGATTTCCTAAACTTTAAATCACGTAAGGCAATAGAAATAATTACCCCTCAAGTTAAAATTGTTTTAAGAAAATTAATTTTTTAGATTGATACTCCTTAAAACAAAGTTGAGCTACATAATGAAACGGAGTTCTCTTTCGTTTAATTTTAAAAAATAAAATAAATAAAAGCTGTTCAATACGAAAGACAGAGAATCAGAAAAGCAAGCTCATGGGCTACCATTAGCAGAGATTCTCATGCGAATCGAATATTCCACCATGATAGTCCAGCCTGTATTTTACTATTATCAACATGCCTTCAAAGTGTAAATATGTATTATTATATAATTATGCTTCTTGTCAAAATGACTAAAAAATTAGTTTTCTTCTTTTGCCAAATATTCCCATCTTAAGCACTTGAAGAATAGAAGAGATCTAAGGAGAACACCTGTACAAAGAACATGATTCCAAAAGGTATTGCCCATTCCCAATGCCAATATACTATGTTGCTCATATGCACTCTGAGATTAGGCTTATTGCTCTATTTATATTCTTCTACGTCACAGGCAGAAAGCTAGTGAACCCTTGCTCACACGCAACCTCAAAACTCCAGATTACAATCTTGATTACAATCTTGAGAATCAATACTCTCACTCAACCTCCACGTAGTTATGGCTTTTAATGTGTCTTTTGAAATGAAGTTATGTGCTATCTATTATTATTATAGCATCAAGACAACCCATCTCACAGCGCTGATGCAACCATAGACATCCATTTACTTTGGGGTAGAATTACACGTTCAATCTTTTGTTGTGTTATGCTTCATATTAATTTTGAATGATCTTTCCTCCTACATAAAAATGTCGTTTGAGAGGGAGTAAAAACCATTTAACTTGGGGCACCATCAACCTACATAAAATGCATACACCCGAAAAAGCTTGTAGAATTGAATGCCGGATGCCATCAAAAGGAAGCATTAGCAATGACACAAAGCTCATACAAAATTCATCTCTTTATTGAACTTGGTTCACATGCTACGCATGAGCAACATGATCTCAACACCATAGTGTATAACTCTACAACACAAAAAAAAAATCTTCCCTTTCAATTTCCTTTAAAAGACGGGACACTTACAGTTGATAAGATGAAAAAGGAGGGCAACTATTGAGGGAGTATGAAGGGATGAAGGAAACCACCTAACAATGTCCGTGTATATAATTATACATCACATCTATGATCACTCTCTTGTGCTTTCGTTTTAAAGTGTTAACCATCCAAATTTCAGGTTTCTATTTCGCATAACTTGGTTAGGATGATCCTAAACAAATGGGGCTTTCCCTGTGTACAAACCTGAAGATCTAATAGAGCAATAATTAATACTAAACAACAACCACCATTTAAAACACGCGTTGAGACTGTGAGTGGGAAGAAAAAGAAAATTGAAAGAACTTAACTAACATCTAATTCTGTTTTCACCGAGTGAAGACTTTTTACATCGTATAAAACTACAGATAGCATCAATAACAAACTGAACAGTTGTGTAATTGTAGTATGCTCCTAGAGAGTGAAGAAGCGAGCTTATAAATTCTCGTGTTCCTTCCCTACAGCAAATATAAATAAGTGCGCATATAAAATCTCCAAGGACGATGCCAACAATTATATTTTTTATAGCTAGACCAATTCTCCCCATGCATTCATATTTACAATCAGAGGCCACTGTATATCCATTATTAAAGCACCCAAAAGAAGTATGAATCTAATTTGCTGTTTCATTTAGGAAGCATATGGCCATAGAAGACCATACTTGTCAGCTAGTATAGACAAGATATCCAAATGATGGAAAGGGACTTAACACGAAGTATAAAGAAAAAGAAACTTTGCCTCTATCATGCGAAACTTTCCATCTGCTTGTGACAATAGAACCTTATAGTTTACACTACCACAACAGAAACCAGTCCAATGGTAGTCTGCTCCCATTCAGATTCCGTCGATGGGCTCAGTTTGGTCTTGCAATGCCAAATGCTCTGACACATTAGCGAGTGACTTCAGGTTACATTTGATTAGAGCCTCGACAAAGTAACATGTTTCATCCTTGGTGTTCCCATCCGGCACATCAACCACAAATGACTCAATGACCATTGTCCCTGGTCTCCCATCAATGACCTCTGGATGGACAGTAACAATAGACGAGTAGTTCTGCAAATTTTTGACCAAATTGACTTAATAAACAGAAGAATCGTGCATGGCCTTGACATTGCAAAGACTGTAATTCAAGGAGGCCTAACTATATATCACTTTAACAATCAAACATGGCATTGACAAGCAACACATTGCATGTTAAAGATGATGCATAGCAAGAGGATGTTCTAATCATCATAGGTTGATGGACCATCAAGAGAAACTTATCCAACTAACAATTAAGGTGAAATACATAGCAAATGATGAATCTGCTGCATATGTGCAAGTTAAGGTAATTCAAAGAGCGCCCTCAAAATTGCAAATTTTAAGAGGGGGATACAGAGAGAATTCTAGGTAACTATTATTATAACTCTCCCATTTTTAAGTAAATATGAAATATGTAACAAAAATGCAATTCAATTTAATCATTTTCTCTTAGAGAATGCCGAATGTGAATGAGATGTAAGCAAGTAAACAAGCTTTAATGAAACATATAAATAGATAAATTTCTTTAAAAAAAAAAAAACAGCAACTGTCCACCTGTAACATTTTATGTAAATCAATCCACTGTTTCTTTTGGGAGGATCTCAACACTTAGAATCTCACTTTCAAATGACCATGGTCTATCTTTAACTGGAAAATATCCTTGAGCGGACCTACAAGTAAAATTTTATAGGATTCTTAACTCAAATGTTCCTGCGACAACTTGATTTTATTACTCAACAAAACCTACCCCACCAACTTGCAACACAATTTCACATTTTACGGTGCAACATACAAACAAGAAACGAAGCAAATAGGACACAACAATTTAAGACAAAAGCAGCACTACTGTCTATGAAAAACCAACTTATAAGTATCTTAGGGAAAAGAACTACATTCATCTGCATAGACCACTACAAATTCTCATAGTCAACAGTAGATGTGAAATTTTCAGCATGTAATCCACAAGTCCAATCCTATCAACACCTCAAAAACAAAGGAATTCAAATAGCATTCAAGAATGCCAACCAAAATTGAAACCGTTTTCTCTCTGTCTCTCTAACACACACGCACGCACAATAAGATCAAACGTTCATACCTTAAGGCGATGATCTCCTCCAACAATCCTCATCCTAAATATATGTTCCTCATCATCTAGCAGCTCCAATCGTTCAGTGCTGGTGGTAGCTGGGAGTCCGGACTTAACATTCACCTCCCTAACACTTCCAATCTGAAGGTCTCCCTGCACAATGCACTTACTAACAAACGGCTTATACCTCTGCGGTTGATCAAATCTTCTCACCAGAGACCACACCTGATGATTGTTCAAATACCACAAACATACAATAAAAACATCACATGAATATAATAATATTATCCAAACAGGCCCTGAAAGGTACAATCCCGATATATTGCCGGAATCAATTGAAGTCCAAAATGCTCTTAGATCTACCAAAACGAATTCCCCCACAGATTTTTAATCGATTAACCTAGAAAGAAGAAATATATATATGTGTGTGTGTGTGTGTGTGAAAAAAGAGCTTACTAGATGAACTGGAGCTTTGATGTGTTTAACGAGAGAGGAGCTACACTGGTTGTCTTTAACGTCGTGCTTATGGTGCCTTCTGATGTAATCGTCTTCCATCTTGCTAAACGCATTGCCGTTGACGGTCATATAATCACTGGTCGGCATAAAGAGAGGGGAAACGTGACCGGAAAAGGAAGGTCAAAAGATCGCCGAGAATAGCGGAGATTGTATTGAACGGGTGAATCAGGAAGAGGAGAGTGGAGGAGGTCTCAACAGAAGCGTCCAAAATACACCGCCATCACTGGCAGCTCCACCAATAGCGAAAGGTCCAGAGCTTCTCATCTCATCGTTTTATTCATTTAAAAAATGAAATTAAATGGCAACTTGCGAATTTTTTAATCTTCTTTATCCATACTTTACAGGGAGTTTTGGTCTTTGTCTTCTCTGGTCCGGTCCCGATAGAGATTTTCAAAGAGGAGTGAAGAGTGATATAATTGAGCAACTAAAACGATGTCGTGCATCATTCCACGGGCCAATTTCAAGCCGGAAGTAATGAATTCAAAGGGCCCAAAAGCTATCTTTGCTATTAAGTTTGGACGAGTACTAGATAATCCATTAAATTCCTCGTCTATTGAATTCATCCATCTAATTTGACCCATCATTCATCTTTATATCTCGATCCCTGAGAAGTCTCAGGTTAGAATTCCACTCCCATCCCCACAGCAAATAAAAAAAAACAACTTCCATAGAAACTTATGGGCTAAGCTTAGTTATCAATTTAAGCCCATAAACCTATTACATGAGCATGTCGTTCTTCTAGGCAGGCCCAATACGAACTGGAAGCTATTCGACGACCACACCAACAAAAGCATGATGCATTCTTGCCCATCTTTTTATTTATGGGAGAAGATGAGATGAGGACCACTCTCTTCTCTCACATAAGCCTTGCAGTCTCATTAAGAAGTATGGGAGTGGAGGATAAGTTGTGTAAAGTGTCTCTGTTCACTTTCATCATGTGTCTCACTCGGATCAGATAAATCTGTGTTGTTTATGTCACTGTGCTTATCCTTCTTCTTCTTCTTCTTCTTTTTCCCTCAATATGATGTGACCAAGTGTGGCCAGTTTAGACGAAAGGAAGCTGAAGCAAACAAGTTATTGTCATCACTATAATTCTAATCTTCGTTTACAGAGTGTGATACTAGTGGTCTGGGATACAAGTTCATAACTAAACCTTCCTGCTCCCTCACCTCTGAACCAAAAAGAATGGAAACTTTCTATTCCTATTCAAGTCATCTCTTACCAGGAAGGACTTATGGGTCCCAAAATCTATTAGGAAACTGAGCATACAAGAGTAAATCTAAAGGCGTACATTTATGGGTGGTAAATGCGATGACAAAGGAAAAAAGAAGCAAAATATTTTTTAAATATTAAATTACTCAACTACTAACTCAAGGTTACAAACTTCTCATACAACACCCATCTGTGTGTAGCATGGTCATCCTGCACTGCCTTCATACAAAAATAAAGGCTAAGCTTCAAACTGCAACATATCTAAAACTCCTAACCAAACTGGTAACAACAAGAACAAGAACCAGTACTTAGATAGTCCTATTGAAACTACCATTTACACTTAGCAGTAACAGAATAAACAGAAACATATGACATGTCTCTCATCGTCTGGATTCATACAAGAAATGGTTCCTTAATTAGCAAGAACCTCCCAGATCAACTCAGGATCAAAAGAAGGCATTCTTGCGAGCGAGCAGACATCAAATTCCATGTCCTGTGGCATCATCATTGGACACTCCGTAGAAACAGACGGGGAAGAATTGTCACACTTCCAGAATCCATCCTCAGAGAGAGTTGGTGACACCAATTCGCCATCCCAACATTCACCAAAAAGAATTGGTGATAAAGATGGGGATGATGAATTTGAATTTACCTTCGCCACTTTATTTCTCTCGGAATCATTGGCATCAACATTATTCTTCTTCGCTGCGTTCTTTTTGGCCCTTTCTCTTCTCACCTTTTGGCAAATAGCTTGAATCTTGGCGTCCACTGAATTTTTCAAAGCATTCAATCTATTGCCATCTGTGAATCCTAACTTGATGGGATCCTTGTTTGGGAAATTCAATCGCGCATATTCCCCTCTAAGCTTATAAGCTGCGCGATCATAAGCATAAGCTGCAGCTTCAGCAGTATCATAGGTACCTAACCAGACTCTCGTTCTGTTCTGAGGGAGTCTAATCTCCGCAACCCATTTTCCCCAATGCCTCTGCCTGACTCCCCTGTATAGTTTCTTCTTGCTTGGTGCTAAATACTTGCTTGTCCGCACAGAATTCTGAATTGGGCTCGTTAACAAATTGGGAGAAAACGAACTAATACTGTTTGTTCTATTTTCTTCACAAAATTTTTGCAAGAGATCTCTCTGACGAAGATAGACTGAAGAGCCTAAAGGCTCAAAAACAGGGCCAGCAATGGTATTTTCTGGAGGGCAATGAGAGAAAATTGAATCTAAGGTGTTGCTCCCTCCCGCCAATATGAGTTGCGACAGAGAGGATCCGATGTCGGGAGCATTGGTGAATCCAAATGGAACATTGTTTTCTTGCAATCTTTCCATTTTTAAAGAGATTGTGATGCTAGCAGAGAAGAAAACAGAAAGAAATGTGGAAGAAATTTAATGTGCAGGAAGCAGTGAACTAAAAATTCGTCCCCTTCCTTCAAGAATAAAAAATATGTTTTAGGAAAAAGATACAAGCAAGAAAAACCTGTATGAGCTAAGATGTAGATTGAAAACAGAGTGATTTGAAGAAGTATGTGAATTAAAAAGAAGTCGGTATAGGGAACCAGAAAATAAAACTAAAGGCAGAAGCATTAATTGAGGAAGAGAAACGCAAGTTCGAATGTGAATTCTTAAAGCAGAAAACCAGAATGGCTATGGAGAAAGGGGAACATTAGAAGTCCTGTGTAGAAAAGAAGAGAGGAATAAGATATTTTTTGGGAGGAAGACGAAAGAAGGCGTTTGGGGACGTTGGGTACAAAGTTGGCATATTTATAGCGGCAAAGGGACGCCTCACTCCTCAACTATATTCTAGCTGGTGTCCACACCCTTTCCCTTCAGTTCCAAGTGGTTTCAACTTTGAACGTGTCAAGTTTGAGATTTTCGATGCTCAATTACTAAAATGCCCTCATAGTGATTTTTTTTTTTTTTTTTGAGAAAATATCATATTTGCAAATAATAAAAAAAACAATAAGGGGGGGTACACCTGTTATTTTTAGTTATTACGTATATTTTTAGTTATTATTTAATATTTTAATATATTATAAATACATTTTATATTATATTTTTATATGAAAAAGTTACTGCAGTTGAGACCGGGCAGGAAGGAAGGAAGGGGGGGTTCAAAATTTGGACTCCGTGTGGTCCCCACAGGTAGGCAGCCGTACATCCACACTGCTAATCGCTAAAAAGCTACTTTTTCAATTAATTATACAGAGTCAGAGATTTCAAAAGTCTGCAAAATCATTTACTTTTCTCTCTCTGCCTACGCGTCTCCTTCCAAAACGACACCACTCTTATCTACTTTTTTTTCGTCTTTTGCCTTTCTTCAATCCAGCCTGAGCTCTGCTTCAACGGCTTAATTTATGATCTCGTCTCTTTTTTCACATTTTGTATAAAGTTTCTTCAACCATTTATAATATATCTCTTGCATCTCGATATTTACTTAATCCCTGGGAAAAGGTCATAAAAGAAGTATGATGATCATCTCACAGATGCAGATTATAAAACAAATTGCGCAATGGGTTGGGAGACGGGAGTGAGATGGGTAGGTTTGCAATGACGAGAAAGGAAGAAGTGCACAACACAGAACCAGTGATGGGAACATGAAAATGTGGACATTAATTCAATCTAAAGAAGAAAGCAACATATCTTACCAAAATGGGACCCAACACAACAAGGTGCATTAAATACGTAAAGGTAATGTTGAAAAGCTGATTTATATAATAGAGGTTTTAAAAGACAGTGCTAGAAAAAGACACGTCTCCAATGTCCCTCAA
>CAOGCB010784562.1:0-12729 GCA_948266635.1 Cnidoscolus chayamansa
GGTGCATGTAGCGGTGGCGCTCAAGCATGTAGTTACTGGGGTTGCTGCCGAAAGTCCAACTGGATTTTCAGCTAATTCTGTGTCCAGAAGTGAGAGAGATAAGAAAAAGATTGGAAAAACAAAGCAAGATGAGGTGAAAAATACGATTAAAAAGAGATAATGCGTGACCTAAATTCCACATGAGGAGTAAAAGATGGTACTTTTAGGAGATAAAAGGGGGATGTTATTGAAGTTAACAGCTTTGATACTCGAAAGTTCATTAGAGAAAAGCTATGAGCAATTATGGGGTCCTTTCTCTCAAATCTCAATCGCCTTTATAACTTTTCGATCTTTAAGCTTTTACCCTTGCAGTGCCCGTGAATCATAACAAATAAACTTCCCCCCTTCAACAAACCACTCTCTCTCTCCCCCCACCCCCTCCTCTCTTTCCCCTCTTCACCCATCTGCCATGAGAGACACATTTATCATTCTCTTAAAAAGCCTAATACCCACACGAGATCATCATCATCGATATAAGACAACTCACTTATAAAATACCACCTAAACCAGTAGATACGCAAAAACCTTCTCATCCCAGTCAAAAGAAACAAAATTAAGACGTACACTCAGTCCAACACGAACACGCGAATCAAATCAATAGTAGTTGAGTCCTTGTTTTGACCTACACAACTAGGCAATAAATTTCAATATAAAATGATCGAGGGCGAAAAGCTAGGCAATGTATGTACGTTAATACTAAAACTATTCACCTGAGCTTTGAACTGACAGACCCGGCGAAACCACAGTAGTGGATGGAGTAAGAGGTGGAGGAGGTGGTGAAGCAACCGCACTCTTCATATTCGTACTGCCCTCCTTGCCCATAGCCGTTACGGTTTGCGTCCTCGCACTCTCCTCCGCCAAGGCATCACAGAATGCCCTATGAGTTATGAAGCTATCCCTCCTTGATTCAGAAAGCACAAAAAGAAAAAAAAAATCGGAAATATCAGTAACAAACAAGGCAAACCCAAAAAGAAGTAATAAAGCAGATCAGAGATAAAGAGGATCGAGAACCTAGAGAACAAAGTGCCACAATCGCATTTATACTCTCGAGTGCCACAAGTCTTCATGTGGGCCTTCCAATCGGACTGTACTGCATATTTCTTCGAGCACCGCTCGCACTTCCACTTCTTCTCACCGTGCTTTCTGCAAAAGTGCTTCTTGATGCCGGTGAGATCTCCCAGAGCTCTCGCTGGATTGTGGTGAACACAAGTTGTTTCTGGGCACACGTAGACCCGCTTGCGTGGTTCCTTACTGGTTCGCTGCTTTAGCTTCCATGGTAAGTTATGGCCGCGGCGGTGAAGCTGGAGGTTTTGGTCTCGTTGGAAGCCTTTGTTACAAATCTCGCACACAAACCTGTTCGTGGCCAATAGGGTCTCTGGCGATAAGGCAACCACTTCAGCATCTGGATCTGGATCGCACCGAATCAGAAGCAGAGTGATACAGATTCTTAGAGCGGTAGAAGTATGAGTTTGAGAAACGTCGGAAGAAAGATGAAGATAGATTTATCTCGTGTTTTTTTTATGGTAAAATATTATTTACCTGGCATTCCAGGGAGGTTTCGCTTCTTCTTTGGTGGCGGCACTGAGAGTGGCACCGCTTGATTACCAAAGGAAGATACACCGGTGGCTTCTCCGGAAGCAGTCGAAATTGTCATTTGAGATGAATTTTCAACTTCTACCATGCTATTTCCTTCAAAGCTAAATTAACCTCAAAACGAATACACCCTCCTAGTTCTCTCAGTGTGGAAGCGTAGAGCAAAGGGTTTAGACCAAAAAGCTCAGCTACCAAGCAAACTAACTACACCTACCTATTCTGGACGAATGAATCTGAGTTGAAACAAAGTACCAATTAACAGAAATTGCTGTTTGGATACCGAGAGACTGATTCTTGCTCCGCAATAGGACCATTCGAGAGGGAAAAAGAAAGACCTAGTTTTACAAAACTCTATTCTGTGAACTCCCTCGAGATGAAGCGAAACAGAACACTAGTTCAAACTGAGGCGGTGACCGGTGGTTCACGGTCCCAAAAGGCGGCTTCTTCAGTTCATACTCATGTCTGTATATAGAGAGAGTGAATGAGATAGACGAGCAATCCACTTAGCAAAATAGAGAGATAAGAGTGTATTTGAATAAAATGCAGAAAGTAATTTAAAAAAAAAATTACGATTTAAAGCGGCGGTAATCAACCATGGTTTAAAGCTTGAAACCTGTACAACTAACCATGGTTAAGGCGTTGCAAGCTGAGCTGCAACTCTCTTCTTCTGGCTGCTCAATTGAATCGGGCCGTCCACGTGTCAAAATATGCTAGTTGCTGACATTTGTCGGGAGAAATAGGACTAGGCGGTGCTTGTCCTGTACCGAAGAAAAAGCTGTGGAATTATTTATTTATTTATTTATTTATTTTAAAATGCAATTTTCTTAACTTTTTTAAATCACTAAACCGAAAGACAAAAATGCCCACGACTTTCCTGGGGATTCAGTTGAAAATAGGGGGGGGGGGGACAGGACAGGGTTTTCCAGAAGAACAAAACGTGTGACTGTGAACGTAACGAGGGAGAAAAAGAAATAAATAAAACTGAAAGCAAAGTGAATATTTTATTGATAAATATGAGAATAGAGTCATGTGTTCTGTTTGGAAGACGCTATTTTTTTATTTTCTTTTGTGTGTAGAAGAACAGAAACTGACATAGGAGCATCGAGCAAGACAATTTCTACGCTTCGGTCACGTTACAGTGGAATTCTGTGCAAAACCTCCTTCTCTTCTCTAATTTATTTGTTTTAGATATCTATTTTACAAAGTAATATACATATTGAATTGAATTCTACTCCAGTTGATTAATATATTGTAAAAATATTTGTTTTTAATTAAATATTATTTTTATTTTTATTTATTATTATCTATTAATTTAATTAATAAATATAAATTGAGACTCTAATGGTAAATAAAACAATTAAATTTATAAAAGGCGTGGCTGTTTTGAGTTTTGCGTAATCCTATTCGGACATTCATGTGGCGAAAGCATAGGTGCGACAGTGGCAATTCCGTTAATAATGCTGTAGAATGAGGGCATTTTCGACATGATAAAGATAGTAGTCTCGATTATCTCTATTTGTAGGCAATGCAGTACGTTGGCAGTACTAATGCTAATGACAAGGCTCCTTCCTTCAACTTCTCATGTGCTTACAGCCCCACTCTTTTCCGAAGCAATGATTTTATGGATGCTCGTTCATTGAAATCTTTATGGAATCGCCAATGAGGGTGCATGCTGAATTCTTTCGCTTTTGATTTGACATTAAAAAAGAAAAATTAGCTCTTAAAACTTTAATTTGCTATATTTAAATAATAGAATATTAATTATATTTTTAATATCAAAATAATAAATAAAATAAAATTTCATCATATAACTTAAAAAGGTAAATGTAATATTGTGCTTTTAGGTAGAGGTCTATCTTTGCAGCATAATCAGACTACACGTACCTGATAAAACCCCTTTTCATTACTTTCAAATGTGAAATCATAACCGATATGGGCATTTTTCGATTTTTTTTATATATAAAAATTAAATGAAAAAGGGATGTTAAATGAAGAACATTGAATGCATGGTGGTAATTTGAAATAGCTGTTGACTTGAAGGGAACAATGATGGGATTGGATAAATATTCTAACAATGGAATGATGATTAGTAGATAGACTAGAAAGCAAGAAACGTAACCACAATGATAAATTTCTCTGTCAGATTGTTAATTTAATATTATTTATATAAAATCATAATCTAATAATTTCTATATATATAAAAAATGGTAAATTAAATATTTATTATTATTTAAATTTGTATGTAGAAACATAAAAGATTAAATTATATGTAAAAGGGTAAAAGGAATCTGTGGATAAAACAGAAATGAAAAGAGGCAATGAGTTCAAAAATGAATTGATTATGTCCAAAGGAAAGGCGATTTGACGTGTGTGCGATAATGACTCAGAATGAGGAATATGTGCTCTCTAAACAGTAATAAAAGACAAAAGCTATTATAATTTACCATAATAAAATAAAGGAGTTTATTTTATTTTATTTTCATGTCTCTTCTGAATATTCCTTCCACCATATTTCCAACTTCAGAATTTGGAATTTTGCTTCCAAAATGGTCCTAATCACATAAACCCAGTTGCGGAGAGAGGGCCGGCGCCGCCAGCGAAGCCACCACCGTCTCTTTCTCTCCTATATTTTTCAAGGACCACTTTCCTCCTTTTCCCAGAAAAATTTGACTTCTACTTTGATTCTCATAACCAAGACACTGTTATATGGAATTTATATGAATTAAAATTGACCCATATAAAAAAAACAAGACAATATAATGAATGATAAAAATAAGACATGCAACTAATTCAATATAAAGTAACTACTTTGGGTAATGATTTAACCATGATGAAAACCTTAAAATACTGTGTGAAAAATGGTTGTGGTGTAGAGCTCAAGTTAAACCGAAATGAAAACATTAAAGACAAGCAAAGGCAGGCAAAAAAGAACATATGGGATGGTGAGAATACAGTTGAGCACAGAGAGAACAATTATAATGTCAAAAAGGAAAATTGAGTGAAAGGTCCCCCCCAAGCAATGATCACTAGTTTGATTATCTTTTTGTATAGCCTTTTTTTTACATATATTTTTTGTTCCTTTTCTATAGAAATATGCACCTCGAATCTTGATGGGCACGTCCCTGCCCTCCATAACTTTTTTTTTTTTCTTTTCTCCTTTACGAAAAGAGCATTTTTCATAAGATCCAAATAATAAATGCAAAGTTAATTTCTTGAACAGGATTATTTAATCTAACATACTTTACTGTTAAAATTTCAAAAATGAACTTTTCAAAGATCAGCAACTTTTCACTGATACTAACAGAACCCAACCAAGAAGATCTAAGTTATTTTCAAACGAATTCAATTATTTTAAGAGCTTAGAAGAGGTGAGAGTTGTGAAGTAGGTAGAAACCCCTTTACTAATTTCAACCAAGAGTATGATTAGCAAAATGGAAAATTGGAAATCCTGAGGGTTCAACAGAAAGACATTATCCACCACAACATAAAAGCAAGCACGAAGATGGATGAGATGAACTGTACTGTCCACCCCAAAATAAGTAAATGGAGAACTAAGGTCAGGCCCTCCCTTCCTTGGATTGTATATAAAAGGTTGAGATATTGTCGGTCAAGAAATCAATATCATTTATACGTAGGATATCGTAAATTTTAATTTTAAGCAGGGGCGATATGTCTTCTGACCACATAGAAAGGGCAATTACAGAAGCTGATGAGACTCTGAGATGCCAGGATGAATCTTGACAATTAGATGCAATGATTTATTAGTATGTCCCATCCTTTCTCATCACTTTTGCTCAGCGCCCCAACTATAGCACTATATTTTGTGGGCACTATTTCGTCCTTTTTGGAATGAAAAAATTGTTCTATGTCCTATAATAGAGCAATTGGGTGTGGGGTAATCGTAAACAGAGATCAGAGACATTTTCCTTTTTCATAATTTAAAATCAGAAACGAAGCTAATTTCTCACACTGCATGAATCTAATTTACGTACTCAACTCCGTCTAAAAAACAAATAACACATGTGGTGTCTTCTGTGTAATTTCCTTAGTTGCTTTTCAATATGTGCTATGACCCTTAGTTTACGAGAAAGATTTCATCACTACATAGCAAATTGAAAAAATGAAATAGAAAGAGGTCTACCGTTTTAAGCTGAATGGCCAAATTTGGAAATTGCAAATGAGCAAAAAGATTGAATAATTACTAAAATATTCTCGAATCTTCTCGACAACGGTATAGATGATCTTTACAAGGTGTATGGTATAATCTAGGATGGAAATTTTCCAGGAAATGTTTGAGAAGTGGCACAGCAACAGTCATCCAAATTTAAATCTAAGCTTAAGCTTTCACCACAGATGCCTGAAGAAGAAAGAAAATGACAACATTGTCTTTTTTCTCGTAAATCATACATTGGCTTAAGGGCATGAGATAGCATTCACTGTTACTTTGCAAGTGCCAGATACGAAGCTTCCAGTGAAAACTTCTGTCAAGTGTCAAGTTTGTCACAATCTAAATGCTTTTAGAGAGATAAAATGAGGCATGAAAAACCCCAGAATCATTTTATCAACAACAAAATGGCATATGGTGCTATTACCAGTGAAATTATCAGCATAACTTTTACAAATAGCAAACTCAATTGGGTTCTGCTGGAAAATATTGCTGCATTCAAGCATCACGAGCAACACGAAAAATCAAAGGCTAGAACATGAAACCAGCTAATTACTCAAACAGCAGTCAATATGAGGTCTGTACAGATATTACAAAAGATGCATCCTAGTAAATGAGCCCATTGAGCTCCATACGTGCTGATGCAGTACAGCCTAGAAAACCAGAGCTACATGGCTGTTTTGCATGGGAAATGGTGGAGTGAGATCAGCAATGATGATAAAGAATTTTGGTTTATGAGTCTAAACAGAAGGAAGAACCCAGTTTTTCCTAGGATTAGATGAGGAGAAAGGTTATGGGAGAGTTGCTTAGAATCTGAGCAAAAGTATGAACACTTCAAGAGCAACAAAATCAAAAGGCAGAAGAAGCATGGTTCTGACACCTTCATGCTCACAAGAGATATTATGGAAGTCTTGGATTGCTCATGAACATATTATTTATACATGTTTAAAATGAAAAGATTCCCTCAATCCTTGCAACTCGCGTCATGCTTAATAACATGAAAAAGTAACATGAACAAGGGTACCAAAGCTTAACCAATCGAATCATCATCTTTAGTAAACATATAAATAAAGATTACCCTACCAAGAGGACCAACGCAAGGAGTTTCGAACACCTAAAGACTCTGTTGCGTGGCAAGATTGAGGTACTTAACCGATTATCAAGTTAGTCAAACGTAGAAGTTGCTTTCATTTCTTGATGTGAGAGATCGACTGCATTGTTTCATCATAAATTTTGTATTACTTCAATTAAAGCTATTAAGCCTTGTAGGAAAATGCACAAAAAAGTGGACCAGACCTGGAGCTTAACGCAAATGGTAGCTCAAGGAGGGAGGATTATCCAAATCCTTATATTAGGTGCTATTTCCTTATCCCAAACTGAAGCAACAAGCAACATGTTTTTAATGTGAAAATATATCGGATCCATTGATCTAATTTCCGGATGAAACCAACTCTAATCTTTCAGATGGCAGCTAAATAAACGTTATGACAGCGCCATTTTTAATTCACGAAACATATTTAAAAGCTCTCAGTTTTCGTAGATTAGTAGTTCTAACAATTCGGCAATACGAATTGTAATAGTTCAATTATGATAATTCGGAGACATATGTATCATCACTATTACCTCTTACATAAATCAGCCGCATATCGCAATCCACTGTAGAAAATGGACCACATCAACACAACAACCAAAGAATCTGGAGAAGTTCATAAACTCAAAAACATATATAGAGAACGCTAATGAAAGAATCCTTAAAATCCAAATGAAACTGCTGATAAAGACTTCCATTCAGTTATAATATAAAAACTGAAAATTAAAACATATCGTGTGGAGCACACAAATCAAATCAAATCAAATCCGTGAATATAAGGGAAAAGGATACCGAAGAGGCAACGCTCGCTCCCACCAATCCAACATGTAGAGACCAAAAGTGACATTATACAGATAGATCTTGCGCTGAATCCAGTTCGTAGCTCTCCAATCTGTGAACAAAGGGAAACAAAAATGCAGTTAGAATCAACCAACGCCGTTAAACTGAACAGAGCTATTTGCAAGGAAGAGGAAGAGAAAGGAAAAATCCTGCTCAGGTGCCTATGGACAGTGCTGTTTGCGTCGGCTTTGGACTGGTCCATTGATTGAATTTGACAGTCATTACCGAGTCTTGTGGACGGATTCGTCGGTTTACAACCCGATCCAGTCTAAACAATGCCAGTTCATTATCATGCTTCTCATTTTATTTTTTAATTATTATTTAGTATTTTATAAAAATTACTTTGTATTTATGAAATAAATAAATCATACATTTCACTTCCAAAAAAGAGAGTTATTTAAATTACCCTTTGCGGAAGCGGCATATGCCAAAATACACGTAGCTTAGTCACGGAACAAGTATTAGATGGTTGTGCGCGATTGGACAAAAAGGGACACATCAATAGACCGATTCGCACTTTATAAAAAAGCAGCTGGAGTTATGACGTGTACTTGCTTGATTTGGTGTACGAAAAACGCTAACAATAACTCTCCGTGCCGTATTAAAACCTACGAACAGATCACCACTATCACCGTTAGTTGCAGACACTTCACCGGTGACAGAGGAAGCTGCTGAGAATTATCCAATAACAAAATTGACGGTTTAGGGTTTCGAAGAGAAGCTAACGGCTATGGAGAGTGCCTTTGCGAGCGCCTCGGCAATCGCGGACCAGAGGCAAAAGATCGAACAGTACAAGCACATTCTCGCTTCCGTCCTCTCGTCAAACGACATCGTTCAGGCCAAGAAGTTTATTGATCACAGTAGCTCTCTCTCACTCTTGTTTTGCTATTCAGCTAGGGTTTTCTTTTTTTTCATTTTTTTTTCAGGTGCGCTATTTTTTTTGAGAGCTAATAGTTCGACGACGACTTGCAGTGTTGTCGGACGATGTGCCATTGGTGGTTTCGAGGCAGCTCTTACAGACTTTTGCTCAGGAATTGGGGAGATTGGAGCCGGAGACGCAAAAGGAGATTGCGCATTATACTCTTACTCAGATTCAACCTCGGGTTGTTTCTTTCGAAGAACAGGTTAGTTTAAGAACGGTTTGTAGGCTTCAGAAAAATAAGAACTTATTTCATTGTTTCTCTATAAAACGGGCCTCCACAAGAGACATTGTGCTGCTCGGCAGCACAAGTGCTTTTTCCTCAAGTCAAGTTGCTCCCCATTTTGTAGTCAAACGTATTGATCTTTCATGGTTTCCTTTTTGGTTTCCTTTTTGGGTGATGGGTTTAGTTATGTATGTAATCGGTTATATGGTTTTCGTTGTTGAATATTAACTATCTGTTCCATTAGGTGAACACCATTTTTTTCTGGGGTAAGTTCTATAATCTGTCTTTGTAATAATAAGGAATGGTTTGATTATGTGAATTGCAGGTTCTAATAATTAGAGAGAAACTCGCTGAGCTATATGAGTCAGAACAACAATGGTCAAAGGCAGCTCAGATGCTCAGTGGCATTGATCTAGACTCAGGAATGAGGTCTGAGAGTAAGATTATTATATTTTTAGCATGGAAGTGATATACTTCTGCCTCTTTTTCGTTTTTTTTCTTATGATGATTATTTGACAAAAATATATATCCGTATGATTTCTTTGTCAGGGTCATTGATGATACATTTAGGTTATCAAAGTGTGTCCAAATTGCTCGCCTATATCTTGAGGTATTGAATTTATCATCCAATATTAGCTTATATGGTGAATAATTAAATAGCAGTCCTTTTGCCCTTGGGCGTGATTTTGGATGAGATTTAATATATAATTTAATGTGTTGCAACATATTGAAGGCTTGAAGCACTATAGTAACATTTTAGGCAGCAATAATTGTGATAAAGTGCATTTTAAAAAAAAATTCCCTTTCAAAGCAAGTGAAGTATTTTGAGAACATTAAATTAGAATGCAATACAAAAAAATTCATCAATATGCCTTTTATTGGGTGTGTAACGACCATATGGATTATTTTGCCTAGATCTAAGTGTTATTCTGGGTTGAGATGTTTGATGCCTGCATTCGTTGGCTTGTACTACCCCAGCTGCTGAGAACTCTCAAAGCCCCAATTCTGTCACCACTTACTGAAAACTAATTCAGCTTTTAATGCAGAAGATGTTTTAAATTTTTGTGGATTGCTAAGTTGAAACCAAAAATCTAATTTCTTCATATTTTAAGATTTGTTTAGAGCTGGAACTTGTTTGACTTCCAACACACTATAGTCACCAATTTTATTTTATTTCTTTAGGATGATGATGCAGTTAATGCAGAGGCTTTCATCAATAAAGCATCATTTCTGGTTAGCAACAGCCAGCATGAAGTATTGAACTTACAATACAAGGTTCAGCATCTTCCTATATTCTCTGAAGGTAATATAGTACTTGGATAGAAGCTTTATAGTTTGTTGAGGACGCTTTCTCCTATTTTTTTGTCAGGTTTGTTATGCCAGGATTTTGGATTTGAAGAGGAAATTTTTGGAAGCTGCACTGCGATATTATGATATATCTCAAATTGAGAAGAGGCAGATAGGAGATGAGTATGTGAAAACTGAAAAGTTATTTTTCAATTTCTTTATTTTATTGTTCTGAAAATGATTGCAATTGGAACAAAGTATTTTTATTTTACTTTAATTTTGTGTTGCGTGCTTTGAAGAACCATTGATGAGGAAGCTTTGGAACAAGCTCTCTCTGCAGCTGTGACGTGTACAATCTTGGCTGCCGCAGGTCCTCAAAGATCTCGTGTTCTTGCCACTTTATACAAGGTAAACATACTTTCTTGAGTAGAAGTTCATATGTACATGTAATTTGCAAGAGATATTGATGTTACTGAGCTATGGTGCAGGATGAACGATGCTCAAAGCTAAAAATTTATCCTATACTGCAAAAGGTTCTAACTTGCTCTCTCTCATATGAACACATGCTTCGACACGCACAGACACACACTTGTATTTTTGTGGCACATCTGCACCAATATGCTGTAATTTTATTTTTGTTTTCTTCCTCGATGCCTTATGGTCTCTGCTAAGGAAATCTTATACAAAATTTGCCAGGTCTACTTAGAGAGAATTTTGAGAAAACCTGAAATTGATGCATTTGCTGAGGAATTAAAAGCACATCAGGTTGTGGACATATTTTATACTGTTTGACTACTACATTCATTTAATATTGTAAGCTATAATGAATGCCTCTTCTTTGGTTGCTCAACAGAAAGCTCTTTTGCCAGATAATTTTACAGTTCTGGATCGTGCTATGATTGAGCACAATCTTCTGAGTGCAAGTAAACTTTACACAAATATAAGGTTGGAAATATGACGCTCATATATTTCATTTTTCCTCGAGTTTTTTGCCCATGATTTTGTAATAATCTCTGCTTCTTCTTTGCTATAGTTTTGATGAATTGGGCACTTTGCTGGGAATTCTTCCAAACAAGGTACATTTCTATGCTAATTTTCTGATTATTGAAAATTAATAATATGGGCCTTCCATTCTTAGTTCTATCATCATTTTAACAGACTGCGTATCATCTTACCAAATACTTGTAGAGTTAATCGTGTTCTAGTGGATATTATATATTACAACGTGATTAGAATTTGATTTGCTGGTTTACACTTTGCTTTTGCTTCTTTTTCTTCTGCAACTTCCTTTGCTAATATAGTTCAGGCTGTAAACTCAATTGATTTTACCCTTGCTAGTGCATTTCAAACTATAAAATGTGTAAGCATCACCAATTTTTGCGCTTGTTTAGGACTTCAAATTTTATGATACATTTACTATATCTGCAATTCTTTTATAAATGCTATGGTAGTGAGGGGTGGGTATTTGTTTCTTTTTATCGAGGTGTGGCTGTCCATTTCTCTGTCTGTTTCTATTTAACATGCATACACGTGTAGGACACACTTACATTTTAATTCATATTCTCAAAAGTTAAAAATGTTGCTTCTTTTGTTTGCAGGCAGAAAAGATAGCATCAAGAATGATTTGTGAGGATAGAATGAGGGGATCAATTGATCAGGTGTCAAAATCAGACAATTCTAAAATTCAGCTTGCTAAATTTCATTAGTTTCAAACTAACAAGGATTTTCTTGGTCGGATCATAATTAGTTTTGCTAGTTGGACCGTCATTTGTTTTTAACTGGCAAGGATTTCTATTATTTAAAATTAACCAGGGTTTTTGTTAGTTCGATCATAATTAATTTTGTTGCTTTGAGTCTTGGGCCATATAGTAATATTTGCAGAATTTAAATGTCATCATCCATCTGAGGCAGGCTTGCATATATGATCTCATTTTGTTCATAATAAACTGAGAAACAGGAAAAATTTTGGTTTATGCTTTTGCCAGATTGATTTTCCTTTGAATTGATTTCAACTTCTAATAATGTTCTAACTTGTGGTTCTATCACGTCTAGGTTACCAATTTCACATTGATATTGAGTTTATTTGGCCTTGGGCTTGGTTATGGCTGTGTTTTGTGTTTCTCAAAACATATTGCATCTGTCTGAACTTTTTAGTACAACAGGTGGAAGCCGTCATTCACTTCGAGGATGATACTGAAGAGCTGCAGCAATGGGATCAACAGGTCATTATCAACATTGCTATTATAATGGAAATAAATCATGGTCTAAGCTAATGGCATAGTGAATTTTTTTACTTGTTTGACTGTTGGATAATTAATTTTCAGAGTTCTCATCTTTGCTCTACTGCAGATTGTTGGCTTGTGTCAGGCTTTGAATGATGTCCTGGATAGCATGGCAAAAAAGGGGTTATCAATCCCAGTCTGATGTTTTCTTTGATGGGTAGTCGGCAGATGCAAATGAATTTCTTGTGCAAGAAAGCTTAAACCAGTCCATGATAATAGCATTATTTTTCTGATCTATTTTCGAACGCCATTATTTTGATTCATGATTGGGCCATGTTTTTTTTTTTT
>CAOGCB010784574.1:0-11722 GCA_948266635.1 Cnidoscolus chayamansa
GCTGGTATGAGAACCCTGCTCTGATACCACTTGTAGTTGCAGGCGCCTCACTTGTAGTTACAGACACAAAAGCAAACTAACAAGAGAGAACATAATACGTGAACAGTAAAAGAAAGAAAAATATGACTTTTTATTTTTGCATGGTTACTGTTCATTACGTGAACAGTGTTTTTATACATAAACTCAAAACAAAAACTCCCTAAGTCTATGTACACGAAATCTGGAAGATGGAAGAAACTTCGCTTCCACTTGCGATCATGCAAAGCCTCGCGATCATGTAAGGTGAAAGTGCAACAGGAAACCTAAAAATAAGTTCTTCGACAACCAACATTTTGTACTTTTTGTTAACTTTTTGTTCCAAATCCAATCATGGGTGTGAACACCACAAAAATGGTTTTAGTCGATAAATTCATTCAACACTCATATATAAGAAAATTAATCTAATCATCAACTGATTCAATTTTAAGTTAATGTGAAAAAAGAGTACCTTGTCTTGATTATAACTTATGATTTTTATTTATGTGCGTGGAAGCACATGGACATCGCCTCCATGCATGAGTTTCATGCAGGATATTGTGGTTCACACGTCTCAATGTTTTCTTATGCGAGTTTCCCGTTTTCTTGGATAGGCTAAGGCTATGGCCAAGCAATTGTACAGGCTCCTCAGAGGCCAGCCCTATCCTTAACTCGATTGATCTATTCTCCTTTGTTGTCCAACCTCATTTCACCATTGTGAAAGGATTGTTGTTTGTTGTGCAAAACTCATTTATAGAAAAAATTTGAATGTGATTCCCTATCTCAATATAAAAGTATGTCTATGCTATATTTTATTTCATTAATTACTAAATAACACATCTATTACAAGTTTAAAATCTAACCAATCATGAACTACTTATAATAAATATATTCTCATATGTTAGATGTATTATACACTACAAATGGTGTCTTCAAATATATAATCTAAATATATTTTATGACTCTTTTGCCAACGAATTTTCTATGTTGAATAAAAACCATCATTCTATTTTAATCTAATTAAAAATAATTCAATTTAAAAATAAAATTCTCAAATCAATTTAGAAATTTCTCTAACAAATCACTTCCAACTAAAATTATGATTTACAAATTATCTACTAAAGATGTTATCCTGGTTTTTAAGGTATTGTTCACAGACCTAACAATTAGGGAAAAATCAATCTCCATTTTTTATAATGTTCTTCTTTTTCTCGATTTCAATGATTTGTTTATGATTAGGTATGATTCATTATAATGTTGGTAAAGAGATATATATATATATATATAAATTAAATAAAAAGAGAATCTAATACACAATAGAGATTAGAGAGAGAAATGCATGACATGCATCTGTTTCTTAAAACGTTATTTGGGCAATTATTTCATTTCTTTATAGGAGGTTGCTTAGTGGGTCAGTTTTAGTAAGAAATGCATAATAATTATTGGTAGATGTTATTGTTAACTCTTTGTATCTTCTCTTACCTTAGTGGAAGTAATTACGAGAATAGTCTCTTCAAGATGGAGACACCTAAGCTAGAGAAGAACATCATATATAGAGACAAGACAATATTAATAATCTTTGTCTACATTGTGAATTAAGAACCACCATAATGTAAAACTGTGAAAGGTCTAGCTTCTTTAATTTGTGACCATTTTAATCACTTTTTCTTGCTTCCCTCTTCTTTCCAAATGGATTAATAAGCTCTTTCTGTTCAATTATTCAAGAAATCCAGGCCCACACTTTCACATGCAATTGGCTGGCTCCTTTTTATTACCCTTTAAAAGGGGGTTCCTTATTAGGACTTCTCTTCTCAGTTGTCTCCCATACACATCTGACAGCAAGCAATGCAACCCTTTTCTGTGATCATCATCTCCATAGCTTTCTTTTGCATTGCGAATTCATGGGCAGCAAAATATGAACCCAGATTAGAGTGTAGCGATGATTTTATTAAAACTTCATGTGAGGTTACTAGGTATCCAGAGCTATGTTACCAAACACTCTCAGCTTACTCAAGTACCATCCAAAATGACCCAACTCAACTAGCCAATGCAGCTCTAAACATCTCCCTGGTAAGTGCTAAATCCACCTCAAACATTGTACTAAACATGCTGAAAGCGCATAACTTAAAGCCTAAAGAAGCCGGGGCCATAAGAGACTGTGTGGAGAACATGAAAGATTCAATTGATGAGCTGCAGCAATCAATGGTGGCGATGAGGGATCTTGAAGGCCCTGATTTTGAGACGAAAATGGGAAATATACAAACATGGGTAAGTGCTGCCTTGACAGATGAAGATACTTGTATGGATGGGTTTGAAGGGAACCCTATGAAGGACGATATGAGGAGCTATATTGAAAGAGTTGCTCAGCTAACTAGCAATGCATTAGCTCTCATTAATAAGCTTGTTAATTAATTAACCACAATGTATCACGCAAATAATTAATTCTGTGTTTTTTTTTTCTCTCATTGTAAATTGCGTAACTCAGTCTATATGTTTCTTTTAGTATTTTAAACGTGAGAAAATATGTTTTTTACGTTCTTGAAGTTCACGTGAAAATGTGGAAGAATAAAAATTCCAATGTTGCTTGAACTTTACGTGCTTCTTTTCCAAGCTAAAGAAATACTATTTTATATAATAATATTAAAAAAGAAGCTTTTTTATATATATATATATTAATTAAGCTGTCTGCTTGGGGCAAATCTTCATCAATTGTACCTTAAAATCCAAATTGCATCTTGAATATATATATAGTATAGTATAGTAATGCGTACTATTAATAAAATTAAATAAATATTATCAGAGAAATTACGTATTACAATTTATTAGATGAAATTATAATATCACTGAAAAATACATGTACAAGCTCAATATGCGTCTCAAATAATAAATAATAAATAATAAACAAATCAATATGGGGGAAGCACGTGACTTTTCCAGGGCCATTGGCAGCGCCTCCTCTCCAGCAGAGATTCACGTTCACGTGCAAGCCACATGTGCTAGGATGGCCCTAATTTTGACTTTTTTAGCATCTGACGCGTCCAGATCTTATTGGTTGTATGCTTTGACTAATCTATCGCTTGACTTTTGGTTAATGGACGCTGTTTGTTTGGGGAGGAGGATATCAGCTATTCCATACACAGAGAACATATGATACGAAAATCACCCAATGCGTAATTATATTTTTTAAATTGTATATACATATGTATACGTATCTAAATCCAATGTGATGATCATTCTTAATTTTTCATTTTTTTTTATTAACTTGAATGACTGCCCATGCACGATTATTTCCTTGTTATTTATGAGAAAAACAATAAAGATAAAGAACTTGGAAACCAAGTATCAAAGGATGAACTGCATTTGTTCATTTAGGCAACCTGTACGCTGCATGTGAAAGATTTCTTGTATTGAATTTAGGAGCCTGTCAAAGCTTAAATCGATACTTGCGTGATACCCATTCTCTGATTCATCTAATACCATTGCATCACATCACATCACATCACATGCTTCTTTTATGGCTTAGCTTAGAGCAGATGCCTTCCTTTTCTTGAGTTCTTGTGTTCTCACTTCATGATGCTATTGCTATATATAACCCAAGTACTAGCTAGCTTCTTGCTATAAATATCGGGAATATTTGGAAACCATTCTATGCTCACAGAAGCAGAAAGATGGAAACTAAATTCATTACCCCTTGTTCAAGCAGTCCAGCCCTACAGGTTCTTTCTTTTCTTCTCGTTACTTCTCTTCTCTTGTTATGTAGCGTTGAAGAATCCTCAGCAGCCATCATCACCGCCACTAAAACTTCTAAAACAACCTACACTAACTACCTAAAGAGAGCTTGCAATTCCACTACTCACCCAAAGCTATGCTACATCTCTCTCTCTCCTTACATCTCCATTATCAAAACGAATGAACTCAAGCTCTGTAACACCGCATTGAACATAACCGTGAAAGTTGCCAGAGACACGTATACGCTGTTCAAAATTCTTTCGAGGCAGAAGGCGTTGAGCAAGATTGAACTTGGAGTTATTAAAGATTGCCAGGAAGAAATCAGAGACAGCATTGACGAGCTCAAGCAAGCATTAAAGGCTTTGGGAAGTCTAAGTGCTACTAATAATGATGTGGAATTTCAGATAGCCAACATAAAAACATGGGTTAGTGCGGCGATTACCGATGAAAATACCTGCACTGATGGATTTGATGGGCTCAAGGTAAGCACTGCATTGAAGAACAAGATCAGCAAGATGATATACAATCTTGTTAGTTTCACTAGCAATGCTTTGGCTCTCATTAACAAACTCGATGTGTGACTTGTTCTATACATTCATATTCTTCTCCTACATTTCTTTCCTTTTAATTTTATTCATCATTTTGTATATGCTCGCATTCATATAAATAATATATATGTTGCGAGACGATCAATATATAATATCTCCCATATATATATATACCATATGGTTCAAAGCATTATTTATCAAATATTATATATTGTGTAAGTTCATAGGTCCACTGAGAGTAAATTTAACACATATATAATATGCCATATATGTAAAATGTGCATACATAAATGATTACGTACTTGCATGCACATATAATTAAAACAACAAATATGACAAATTACAAGTCCAATTATAAAACAACAGTTCAAAATACTAAAATATAAATATTAATTTAATTATTTTTTTATTTTTATTTTTTATTATTTCATAGAAGAGAATGTGAATATAAGTTGGACATGCAGAAGACAATCTCATAATTCAGCAATTTTTGCATTTGTGCTATTTTTATATCAGAAATCATATTGGAATTTTCTTTATTACCTACTCTACTATCCGAGTAATAACGGTGCAATATCCGTGCCGTTGTAATTTTCTGATACAGATAGGAAGAGGACAATGGACTTCACTTCCAATTCATCTCTTACACACAAACCTCTAATTAAATATATATATATATATAAAATAAAAAGTCATTTTTAATCAATATAAAATTCTTGTATATTAAAATTATAAATAAATTTTATCAATAAATATTCGTTAATAGAAATTACTAAAGTAGAAACAATACATATTAAAAATAATAATAATCCCGTAGGCCCCACGAAGTGAGGATGGGATGGTTGAAAGGGAAATGCATGTGAGTTGATCGCTTAAGAATCCACGTGACATGTCCGTGCACAAAATTATAATGGCAGTATTATATTAAATGCACCTTCCTTAATTTGTTTTTTTTATTAAGTGCACAAAATTATAATGGCAGTATTATATTAGATGCACCTTCCTTAATTTGTTTTTTTATTAAAATATAAAATCTTTTTTTCACCTAATAATTTCCAATTTAGGGATTCTTGTTGATTAAGGGTTAGGGTTAGGGGTCCATCTGGGGCTGCTACCCTACACCTTTCACGAAACCTTATTGATTTTTCTCTCTTTCTTAGATATGGCAATTTATCCCCCCAACCAATCCCATCATCACTTTCAACCAAAGTGAGTGGGCCCATCCCCACCATCTATTCTGTATTTTTTTCACCATCCAACACCGTCTTATACTGTCTCATGCAATTTTAATAGGTCCCACCTGATTTTCTTTTTCTTTCGATCATAATGGACTCGATTTCATTGAATTATTTTTAAGTAGATTATATTATATTATTTTCATTTAGACGAGTTTCTTTTTACCAAAAAAAAAGGCCGTTCAAAGCATGAAAAACTGGAAAACCTCAGTCTCACATATATATCTGAACTGCAACACTCAATAAGCTTATAAATAATAATTTTACAAGAGCATGGTTAACTAACTTAATTAGTAGTTGTTGGAGGAAAACTTATTAATCAATGCCAACGCATTGCTTGTGACCTGAGCAACATTTACGATTCTTGCTTTAATCGAAGATTTCAACTTCCCATTCAAGGCCTTACCAGCAAACCCATCCACACAAGTGTTCTCATCTGTCAAAGCAGCGCTAACCCATGTCTCCACATTGCTCATATGCCATTCATAGTCCTTTCCCTTGTTCTGACCCATGTTCTTAAGCTCTTTAAACGATCTGCTAAGTCTATCAACCGTGTCATTTATCTCCTCTAAACAATCCTTGATGGCTTCCATTTCTCTCACCTTCACTCCTTTGAACTTTGTCAACTTGTAGATGAATGTCTTGGTGGACTGAGCCCTCGCCAGGCTCACTGACAAGGCAGTCTCCGTCAATTGGCGTGGGCTTTGCTTGATGGATGTTGCATAAGCTGAGAGAGATTGGACACAGAGAGCAGGATAAGTGGTGATTTTACAAGAGGACTTTATGAAATTTGTGCCACTAGCGCTGGACTTCGCAGGGACAGCAGATCTTGCTGTGTCTACAATGCATAGTAAAGAGAGAAACAGCAGAAAAAGGGTAGCTTTTGCCATGTTGATGGTAATTAAAATGGTTGTTTTGGTCTGGACAGAGCCCTTCAATTTATAGAAGGATTTGGGAGTCTTAGGTGTGAGTGGGCTAATGTGCGCGGAGTGCACTCCTTGTATTGTCTGAATTATAAAATCTAAAATATCTATTAAAAAAAAGTTATATTATATTAATATGCTTTGTCTTTTAGGACCGAATTTGTGGACTGGAAGCCATTTGCTACCGACATCTCTTATTCAAATGATGACCATTTTCCGTCTAAATTATAAATTAATGATAATTTTTTTTTTAATTTTAATTTTAATCCGAATAGTAAAGAGTCTATGCATAGGTATACAGAGGGAAGAGAAAGAATCTCTCCGTAATCAGCGCACAGAATGGAAACATATTGATTGACAGATTTAAAATTGAGAAGTCAGTTAGTATTTGGCTATACAAACTCAGAGGAGTCCATGTTTTCTTTTTTTTAAATTTTAGATATTTTTAAGCAAGTCGACTCTATTATTTATATTATTATTTTCTTTTTTTAAAGCTAGGTTATTTTTTTTTTTGATAAATATCACATAATATATTTGAATTTTGAGTATTGTAACAGTATGATTCTTAAATTTTAAAATGTAATATAAAAATACCTGAATTTTGAATTTTGTAACATAAAAATTTTCATTACCTGCAATCGCCGATTTCCCAGTAATAAACTGACGTGTCTTATCCACGTGGAAGCTGAGTCATTTATTCATGTCCCATATGTTCTCTCTCCTCTCTCTTTTCTCTCTCCTCTCTCTTTTTTTTTCATCACGATTTCCCTCATCTCTCATATTTATCTGAAATCTATTTTTTTTTTCAAATTTTAGATATTTCTAAGCAAGTAGACTCTATTATTTATATTATTATTCTCTTTTTCTAAAGTTAGGCTGCTTTTTTTCACATCTGTCAACCGGATTCATACTCTCTAAATCTGAACACAGTAGATAAAGAGTCCAACTTGGAAGTTTAAAGTGGATGCCCAACAGAATGGATGCAGATCTAAATGCTTTAAATTAATGCGAACCCACCCATTTCTCTTTTCTAAAGTAAAGGAAAAAAGAGGAAATTAGGCCTGTCCATGTCTAAAAAAATATAATATGGTTGAAATTCATTCGTAATTGAACTTAGTATACACTTGAGATTATTAGTAGGATTCATATATTTCTTTTACAAGGGTCGAGTAAAAGAAAAGAAAACCAAGTCCATAGCGTTATGTGGGTTGTGGGCTAGTCTACCATTCACATAAGAAAGCTGCTTCCCTGAGTTCCCTCCACTGAATGCACACTCTCTCTACATCCTCCAACCCACCTGTTCGCAATAAATCTTCGGCAAAAACTCAAAACTGTGATCACTTTCTGGCTCCAGTTCGAAAGACTTTCAGCAGCGACTTCTCCAGTTCAACTACGTCTACATTTCATTTGACAAAGATAGCACTACAGGGTCCTCGCAATGAGCAGAAATTACGGAATTCCATGATGCAATATCCCTTTTCGGCATATAATCAAACAGCCAACGGGCTTGGTCCAACTTCCCATTACTTGACTGCATTAAATCAAGGATCTATGAATGGATAAATCCCACTCCATTGCTCTCCTAACCATCCATCCATGAATTTGAACTCTCTGCCAACAAGATTCGTTTGCAAGAAATGAGGAAATTGCCACTGAATCCAACTCAACTCCATCTTGAAGCATATTACGAAAAGTACGCAATGCGTCCACAAGAGCCCATGACAAACATAACCCGTGAGCATGGAATTCCAAGAAACAGAGACCTGTAAGCGATCTTGTCGAATCTCCTTCGAGCCTTAACAATGTCACCACATTTTGCATAAATATCGAGCACCATTTGCGAACCCCAATTGGCTAAATCCCTGTGCACTGCCTGACCAGCTTGAAGCAAACCAAGTCACCCACAAGCCTTCAGCTTGCCAGGTAACGTCGACAGGTCCAGTTCAAACCTTCTTCCTCCATCTGAAATAAAGCATGATAGCCTCTTCATATAGACCCAGTTAAAGCATGTCCTGCAATGAGCGAGCTTCTTCCATTTGCCCACGCAGGGTCTTCAACCTAAGTAATTGCAAAGTCTACAGTAACACGGTATCTGATTCTTCACAACCCCCAAGTTCCCAACAGATCACAGCTTTATCACTATATCAGTGCCGATCCGGGTATCCATCGACATCCCAAATTTTTAAATAATTAGGATTTGAAATTCTAATTTTAAGACTTCTAAATTGAAGTTCAATCAAAATTAGGAGGTGAATTTTTCTAGAATGGAGGATAATAAGAAAGCGATTCAATAGATCTCAGGATATATTTGCTACTCAACTGTAATGAACTGTGTTGGGAACAATGCTTTTAGGCTTCTTTTTTTTCTGCTCTTCTTTTAATTCCACATTCGGCCTGAGTATATTTGGCTAACAAATTACTAATAAAGTGTGGTAATCCACTGATTTTCTGCTACTAAGCTTCTGCGAGAGGAGAAAATGGCATCTGAACAGTTAACAATCAAAGACAGCAGACAGCATAAGAACTTACTCGTCTTTTCCCATCAGCATAATATTAGAGAACAAAATGCATGCCTGCTTATCAAATAAGAAAAAAATATCATTCGGTGATAACATGCATAAACCATTACAAAGCTGCAAAACACTTGCATTCAGTAACTTAAATATTAAGAAGTGAATTCCATCTAATAATAAAATAAAGTGATATACAAATGTCTTGTTTGTTAAGATATTGCTTTTTTTTTTATTCCTTTGAAATTCTACAAATAGATTATTGACAAAGTTTTCATAGCATATTAGGCTATTTACATGCATCACCAAAATCAATAAACACTGAAAATAAGTTTTGACCATCTACGCTGAGAAATGCTTGTCACCGTTAAATTCCTTGAATCCTCTAACCAAGAATTTTAACCCTTCCAGGAATCGTGGTTTGCGAAACTATCTCCACTATCTTGGCCCAAAAAATGCCAAGCGACTCCAACTAAATTCCAAAAGTTTAACAGTAACCATCCTTGATCAAAAGTATCTTTTATTTCATTACCTGCGGCAAAGGAAATTTAGCTTGGTTATTGGCCTCTAGAAATGCTACGATGAACATGCGTAATACAACAACAACGACAACAAAGCCTTAGTCCCAAACAAGTTGGGGTCGGATACTGCTAAATTTTGCATAGAATTTGTATTAGAATAAAAAAACATTGATGGTCCACTGAAATAGCATTCTGATCTTAGCATTAATAAATGTAACACAGAGAGTAATGGATAGTTATGTATGTATTTGTTGTAAAGAAACCTCTGATTCTGTCAACATCAAGAAGTCTGACGTCTATGTGATGATCAACACAGTGCAAAACTACTTAGATGATAAAAACTGAAACTAAACAACAGTGTTGAATTATTGGAAGTGGTCATGAAATAATTCATTGTTAAGTGGAAACAATGAGAAGACAGCATACCTCGCATCCAGCAAAAATAGGGTGAACTTGTTCGAAAATCTCATCCACTGTTCCAATTGCATTGATCTGCACATAATGGCTTTCTTAAGTAGCATATATTGTGCTCATACATACAGAAAAGCAATCCTTGACCTTAACAAAATCATTAGGGGTTAATTTTAAATAACTAATTTCAAAGTATAATCATACCGTGCGCAGTTTTCCTTTCTTGGAGTAGTAGCCAATAACAGGAAGATTTAATGATGAAAATACTTTAAGACGTTTCTTGATAGTATCTATGTTGTCATCAACTCGGCCCTGCAACAAAGGGCTTCTGCATTCAATGATTTCACTTTCACATAATTGGCTCATATGGAAAATTATTTTTGCATATTACCTCATTACGGTTTAGCACTCGTTTTACCATCTCTTCTTCTGGGCAGTCAAAGAAAAGCACAACATTTGGTTCTGCTCCAATCTGCATTTAGAAAAGAAGTTAAAAAACAAGTAGCATACAAATCATTTGGCCTGGCATCAATAACTTATTACTGCTTCAAATCTCAGACATCTTAACCTGACCAGTTACCACTTCCATTCATCTTAATATTATTCCATTAAAAATATTTCATTCTACCTGAATGGCTTTAAACAATAGCAAAATCTGAGATCTTACTCAAGATTGACTTTGAAATGAGTAAAAACATCATAATAATGAGAAATGTCACATAAAACTCAACTTAAAACATTAAAAATTTAAAAACTCACAATGTGTTCGTAGGCCAAGCGGTTCTCCTCACTTCGTGGGAATCCATCAATAAGAAACTTATAGTTGTCACTTGATTCTATCTCCTTTTTAATCAGTTTGACTGTCACTTCTGAAGGAACAATTTTTCCCTCTTTAATTGTGTTCAGAATCATGGCACTGAAAATTATAGTTCCAACATCAAGAATACATGCATAGGATTAACTCAGACACTCTTTTGGAAGATTCTCACTATAAAGAGAAGAAGGCATTATTACCCATCTTCACTGTTTGAAAGTATTTCCCTCCTTAACAAATCCCCTGCACTCAGATGTGTGAATCCAAAAGTCTGTGCTATCTTTATACATTGTGTACCTTTTCCACTACCAGGACCACCTGAGAAGGAACTAACTTATGTACCGTGCATAAAAATAAAATTGCAAAAGCAATGCTCAAATATTTACCATTCCACAACTGGCAATTGCAGAAGGCTTATTTTGCAACAAATCACCCTCAAAAGTTCAGTTTTGGAAGTCAGGATGTTTGACAAATTCTAAGCTTTCCAAGACATGAAGCATAAAAATATAATTCGACTCTTATTAAAGACTTTTGATGAAAATTTGATTTCATTAGTTTACATACAACAAGCAGTGTTCTGTGGCATTTTTCTAGTTAATGCTAACATACCACTGGCCTCTATCACTTAAGTAAATGAAAATACAGGAAAAGAAAAGATATATGTCTATTAATTACCTAAAACAAAAGTTATAAATGGGCTTCTCTCTTTGAGCAAAGTTCCATGTTTTACCTGTATGCAAATAAGAAGAAAATTGCGAGGAAAAATATTCCAAGCAGATATGAGTAACTGGAGGAACTTTACATAATTGCTAGCAAGCATGTGCAATTGAGAATCAGCCTTTGACAAATCAGAAGTGCAAATAAATAATGCACAACATTATCAATGCCAACAACGTGTAGACTGGTGAATTGAAGATCCATGATAGCTCACAAACTACTATCATCTTATAATCTACTAGATTCGTCTTATCTTGTTTCATTTCACTAAAGCCCCCATAATAATCCACATCACCTCA